>BLKR01005607.1:0-76501 GCA_011170035.1 Teleogryllus occipitalis | reverse complement strand
AGATCCCGTCGTGCCTTTTCAAAATTTCTAACTTTGCTAAAAATCAACCACTTGAGATGAAATTCAAAATGGTTTCTACCTGTTCGGACAGATACAGCATTATCATTTTCATTTGCAAATTATGACAATGTCATATTCATAATGCGTGATCTCGGATAGCTATTACCACTTCTTCAGAGTATAGCTTCAGTTTCCTATTATTATTATTATTATTATTATTATTATTATTATTATTATTATTATTATTATTATTATTATTATTATTGTTGTTGTTGCTATTGTCTTAATTTCTCTGTTAAACTGGCAAAAGGAAAAGTCTTTTGCTTCTGTCTTAAAACCAGATTCCATGAAAAGGGAATTCAACCTATCCCACTTGAGTTTACTATAAAAACCTTTGAGCAATGTGATAAGTCTGAAGTAAGACTGCCTTTTGTCCAACAGTTTGCAATTTTATTGGTAGTACCAAACTTCTCATATTATTTTTAAATGTTTTCGTCATCACTCCTTCTGATGAGATCACAAAGGCATATATGAGAACTTGCAGTAACCGCCATATCTGTTTCAACTGAACTGCAAGATCCTCATACTTCCTGATCATCTTTAATTCAGTTTTCTTGATGTTATGGGTCAGAGGAACTGCAATATCAATTATAGAGGCTACTTGATTGGTTTTATCAATGAGGTCCGTGATATCAAATCGATCCCAGTACATCACATGGTTCTTCGTTTGCAATACAGGTGCTGGACAATATTTGTTTATTATTATTATTGTTATTATTATTATTATTATTATTATTATTATTATTATTATTATTATTATTATTATTATTATTATTCTCACCAACAGTTAATTGTTGGTGAACATGATAAGGCGAAGAGGATGATGTCGCTGTCTGGAGGAGAATTCTAGTGGCCGCCTGCTCTGATCGATAGTTTTCCGTGGTTTCTCCGATCAACACCAGGCGAATGCCGGAGCATTACCCTAACAAACTGGCCACGGACCGCGCGCGATCTGTCCTTCCTCTTCCTTGTCCTATCTTCTCCCCTTACACACACACACACACACACACACACACACACTTACACTAACATGTACTACACTACCACATACTCCGGGAGACCAATCGGGAGCTTAGAGCTTGTCCCGGTAGGGGCGGTGCCCCGCTGGTGGGAGAGTCCTGGTTAGGGGGAAACCCCACTAGCCGACGGTAGGTCGGCGCCGGATCTCGCCATCCAGCGGGAGAAGATCACCGCCATCTCCCGAGAAAAAGCATGCACTACACTAATGGGACTAATGACCAAAGCAGTTGACGCGCCCGGAAACACGAAAGAATCAATCAATCAAAATCAAGCGAAGAGGACGTTCGCGTCAATCGTCTGTTTTGTTTCTACGATCAGATTATACGAGTACCACCAGGTAACATCAAGCGTAAGTAAAGGAGATATTGACGGGCCACGGGGGCCGGGGTGGGGTCGAGGCGGGAGTGAGACGTGGACGGGGCGGGGGGTGGCGGGGGCGTGGCGGGGGCGGGGCGGGGCGGCGGGCGGGGGCGGGGCGGGGCGGGGCGGGGGCGGGGGCGGGGGCGGTGCGGGGGCGGGGCGGGGCGGGGGCGGGGCGGGGGGGGGTGATGGGGCGGGGCGGGGAGGTGGGGATGGGGGCGGGGGAGGGGAGGCGGTGGGTCGGGGGCGGGGGTGGGGCGGGGGCGGGGCGGGGGTGGGGCGGGGGCGGGGTGGGGGCGGGGCGGGGAGGGGGCGGGGCGGGGGTGGGGCGGGGGTGGGGCGGGGACGGGGCGGGGAGCGCGGCTTCCTTAATGCGAGCACGTCCGCGCGCTGCGCCGGGCCAGTCCGCTCACCGGCGGCGCTCGTCTGTCTCCGCGCTGTTGCCTAGGCCGCGCACGAAACCGGGCCGCCGCCCCTCGCCTGGAATGCCAGCCGCCATCATTCACCGGAAACGACGCGCGGCCTCTGCAATTTATTTTGTCTTCTCAGCGCAATATTCTATAGAAATTACAATGGGCGATGTCTGACTAGCAAATCGTGGAATTGAAAAGGGTTAGGATATACAATCCAACATTGTGATAAGATTATCGTTCAATCAAGTAACATAAAATGTGAGGTTAAAACCATGAAGTTTTGGCATCTTTCGAGACATGAGAGGAATATATTTTGGATTTCAATTGATGTATAATATTAATATGTACCGAACCTGTTCAATACCATTCCAACGACACTATTCATACTTAAAATGTCTAATTATTCAATTTTTAGAGTAATTTATGAATAAATATACATTCAAATTTGCGATTCACATCCGCTACATTGGTTTTTATAAGACGTCACATTCGCAACAGCACTGTAGTGTCAATGCAGACTAAGTTTCTTTTAAATCATAATATTTCAAAGGCAAATTTGAACGTTATAGCGATTAAATGAATTGACGTTAGATCTTGAGTTCTTTAGGTCTACTTGTTGGTGTTCGATTCTTTGGTTTTTAAATACCTTCCTATCAATCTCACATCTTAACGTTGATGTTACAAAGGATAGTTTATCTTCAAAATGGGTTCATAATTACTAGGGTTTCAAGAGCTAACATTTTTCCTGCTACCGCATTTCCCCGCCAAAGAACATTGCACTCATACGTTGCGCAACGCGAGGCACTGAGGCCAGCGGCGAGAGCTTGAATTGAATTTGCCTTATTTTAAGTGGCGAGACTCAGGCCATGAGGCCTGCTCTTCCGCCTGACCACGCATATTCCGCTACGCTCCTTTCACCAACCATGGGAGAACGAAGGTATTTCTTGGGCGACGAAACATGCGATTCGAATTTAGCTCAGAGGCGTCATTTAGGCTTGAGGATCTTTTACATGCAGTAAATCTACTAACATGAGACAGCCGGCTTTACTTCCCCTCTGAAGGAAGGCGTACGAAGGATTTTTTCGCCCTTAAAAACCCACGGCTTCGATCGGGTTCGAACCCGCAAACTTGAGTATAACAGTCCGATACGCTAACCGTTACACCATCGCCGCCGCAAAATGTTTATGCCAACGTCACGCGGGGTTCCCAGGCGGTCACCCATCCAAGTACTAACCGCGCCCGACGCTGCTTAACTTCGGTGATCGGACGAGAACCGGTGCTTTCAACGTGGTATGGACGTTGGACGCTTATCTTATACGCGAGGCAATTTGACACATTGGCCGACGTAACTTCATGCAAGATATTTCACGCGAGTGCACATCCGAGCCTTGAGCAACGCTGTAGGTACCACGCAGCAAAACACTTTCCTCCTTAGAAACCTCCGTGTTGACTTGAAGCAAGTTTTTACTGCGGAGTAAAGAGAAAGTTATATAATGCTGCGCGAAAAAAACGCGAATTGTCGGTAGAAAAACTCTTATTAGAGGGCCCTGGTAACGAAAAAGTGAATAAATCCAGTTATTAAATTTAGACAAAAAATTTTCTAATGAGTCTAGTCTTGCCAGAAACCATGTTTTTGGGGTACTAGTTACCAAAAAATCGAATGACGGCAAAACGTCTGTCTGTCCGGCCGCCTGTCCGTCTGTCTGTGAACAACGCTACCAGCTAAACCGTGCAGCCGATTTTCTCCAAAATGTATATTCCTAAATCGATCTGGCTGATATCACGGCCCCTTGAATTTGAAACTGATATTTCAATGTTGGGGTACTTGACATGAAGCCCCTGAAACATTTTCCAAAATTTCAAAAAAATTAATTAAATTTAATTAAAAATTAAATTTTGTTGTTGGATACTCTGAAGGAAGTTTAAGAGAATGGTGCAAATCTCATATTCGTTGCAAACTCTGATTTTTTGAAAATTGGAACAATTCAAATTTTTTTCGGAGTCGTCCTCCAAATAAAATATTAGGAGAATATAATTTTCTTTTAATGAAGTTTGTTCCTTAATGAACGATTTTGAAATAAGGTCAAGTAAAGGTTTTGAAAAGTTAACTATTTTTCGTGTAATTTTGCATCAAGTACGAGGGAGAAAGTACGTACTGTTTTAGCACCAGTTACAACCTAGAACACTCTCACAATGAAAATAGAATGTTTGTTATTTGACTATTAAAATTCCTTGACCGAATAAATTAGCTCAGGCCCAGGATTTCCAGTGTCTCAGCAGCGGTCTTGAGCTCCTAGCTGCTGAGCTATGGCTACATAGCTGGAATTCAGCCTCTGTCTGGAGGAAAAGTCTAGCGGCGAGCTACTTTGATCGACAGTTTTCCGTCGTTTCTCCAATCAGACTAAGTGCCGGAGAAGTATCCTAACAAACGGACCACGTACAGTCTGCGATCTTTCCTTCCCCTTCTTTGTCCTATCTTCACCCCTTACTTACTCACATTCGCACTTACCTGCACTACACTATCACACATGCTGGGAGACCAATCGGGAGCCTTGAACTTGCTTCGCCAGAGGAGGTACCTGGATACGTGAATCCTTCGCTAGTCGGCATATGGGGCAGAGCCGGATCTCACAATGCAGGGGAAGAACAACATTCCCACCTTCCGGGATACAACGTTCACTACACTAACAGGAGTAATAACCATAGCACTTGACGTGCCCATCAATTAATAAATGAAACTGGGTGGAGTGTTAGGAAGTTACAGGAGCAGCTGAAACCACTCTTAAATTCACAGCGAAAAACGTAACACACGTTCCTTCTCGCAGTCTGATAAAATCATCATGGTGAAGCCACAAACAATGAATCACACAAATGATGTCCTGAATTAAGGCATGCATATTTATGAACAAAGGCATTTGTTTACATACTTTTCAGTTTCATTGAAAAGAATCCGCCATGTCGCGTTAACTTTGCTTTAATGTTTTTTCTAAAAATGTTTTTTCTTTCTTTTCAGTATGAATCAACGAGTAATTAATTTTCAATTATATTTTTAAACTTCAATTACAACACAACAGAACGTCATTCTGGGTTTCATAAATAAGAATATAACATGGCAAACACAGCTTATGCTATTAAACGTGACTCGCTAAAGCAGAACGGCCTCGCCTTTATGCAGTTTTGACTCTGTGTGATAGAGTTTAGAACATTAAATGAATCTGTTGTAGTGTTTATGCTGCGCTTGACTGTGGAAGCAGTGATTTCAGTTGTGTCGATGAATAATGTTTTATCATCTAACAGGCGAGGAAAGACGAAATATTGAAATAAGAAGTAAAAAGATTGTTTTGTTGAATTTCTGCAATATTTTTTCTTAAGTTCTTTGTTGATCTTGGTGGTGATGAAAAGATAATAAAGACAGATACAAATTTTAAGTGTTCGAACAGTAAGTTTCATACCTGACATTTCATGATCTGCAGTAAGATCCATTGTGATAGTTCTCTCTCCATAGAGTTCCAGCCATAACGTACGTAATTATTGCTGATATTTTTGTCCATTCTTGAAATCTCGTGGAATAGAGACAGCACTACTTCCTCTTCTTCATTAAGGCCTATAATTTCGATTTCGGACAAAATGTCAGATAACATTGTTTTTACTGAAACGACTCTATTGGTCATTGTGTAATAAAAATGTTTGGTCGATATGATCGATAACGTGGAGTCGGTTACCACGACACATTTGGAAAATGTGTCTCTTGATTGCAAGTTTAGAATAAAAATATCAAAACACTAGATCTTCCTGCAATTAGGGATTCTGTAATGACTACGTTGAACAGATTGTAGCATTAATGTTTATATGTCAAGAAGTCTCTCTTTCAGTCTTTAGGAAGCGTTGTGTTGATTGTTCAGAGTAACGAAGCTAATTTAGTAGAAACATCTGAATCGATACTGCTGTATATTACTGTTTGTTGTGCATCCGACGTAAGTTTTAATTATCATTGACAAATTTGGTATTAGCCAGTAAAATAAAAGAATTGTAATAAATAATACAAAAAAATATGGTAAAACTACATGGCCATATTTCTGAAGTTTCTATTGTATTTCACAAAAGATGTAAATATGGGTTCCAGAAAACTATCGTTGTAACTCGTTAGCAAGAAGCTTACAAGCTTACGATAAGAGGGTGTGTAAGGGATAAGGGAAATTCTATTCATTATTCATCCCAGGACCAATAATGCGGGCGATGTTGTGCACTCAGGGCGAGCGCAGCATAAGCTACTCTGCAGCCTCTGGAAGTGACCGTAGTGCATCGCCCCCCCCCCTCATCCCCCCCCCCCCGCAGCCACGATGCGCCCTAAACTTCTGCTTCTCTTCTCCCCTCTCCCTCACCCTCTTCTCCTCTTGCCCCATATGCCTTTACTTGTTATCTTTGCGGCTGATGTGGTTTCAGAACTTACAGAATGGATATTATTTCCCAAATACAGAAGACAGAAAAATAAACGTAGCATCGTACTGAATATGGTCAAAAGTATTAAATGATATTATTTTGAAATAAACTTGATAATGACTGTCACATTTTGGAAATTTAATCTAGTCTCATGACGATATAAATAAAACCGATACTCAATATCTTATCCATGGTGACCCGAGATGTATTTTTTATTTCTTTGATATTTTTAAATCAAATATGAAGCATTAAATGCATATTTCAATGGTAACTTCGTCGCCTTATACTTCTTTTGTCATTAAAAGAAACTCGAATTTCAGGAAAGAACAGACATATCGTAATACGATCGAAAAAGGAAAAATAATAAATATCTTAATATAGTAGTTTCTGGATATATAACAGTTTCTGAGTATCTTATAAAAATATAGACACCTCTCACATTTTCGCAGTCTGCGGTGTTTTCTTTCAGTATCTGAGAGCATTTAAATTTAATAATAATATACAAACCGATGTCAATAATCGTTATTTTTGCTGTTTTCCCTATAATTCTACCGAAAAATTCGTTAATAGGGTAGCAGATATTTTAAATTGAAAGTTATTTTAAATGAAATTAACAAGAAACGGCTTAATTAACTGTTGTTATTTTCGTGCAGGGATTCATTGTCTAGTTCCTGTAAACCGGAACTACGCAAATAATTCCTGTTGAATAGTAATAAAAAGTTTCTTTCAGACATATATCTTATTAATTTAGTTTCATGATAACTTACATTTTATAAATATAAATTTTGTAATCATTTTATTGAATAATAATTAAAGTATAATTCGATTAAATAGCCAAAATGGCTAATGCAACAGAAAATCACTATTTTCGCTAACATTCTCGTATACATGAAACTTGCTTAATAATGGCGTATGGCATATGGCATATGTGATATTGAATTTCTATGGTCCTACGAATTCCGAAATGAAAACGTCATTTTTTCAAAGATTTCTTATAACTGCAATTATGAAGCTCAAGATTTCTCTCTCAACTCAATCAATTTTTTCAATGTTATATTGCGTGTCATTTGAAATTTTATGTAGGACCAAGTTATACTTTTCTGTAGTATTTTTAGAGTCATATTTTAATTTTACTATTAGGTGACTGAAGCTTGAGTAAAAGTGAAAAATGATATTTTAGGCGCTGAAAAATAAGAGTAGGGAAGACGATGGAACAGGCCAGGAACTATCCAACTACAAAAATTAATCAAAACGAAGCGATGTTTTTGAAAATTTGGAAAATGTCCGAAGGGCTTCATGAAAATCCCCCAAAATTAAAATATCGCTTTCAAATTCAAAGGGACGCTAGATCGATTGGGGAGTGTTAATTTTGGAGAAAATGAGCTGAAAGATTTAGCCTCTAGCATTGTTCACATACAGACGGACGGACAGACAGACAGACAGACGTTTTGCCGTCATTCGTTTTTTCGGTATAAAGAACCCACAAAACGGATTCTGGCTAGGCTACGAGTTAGAGAATTTTTTGTCTAAATTTAGCAACTTGATTTAGCCTCTATTTCGTTACCTGTAATAAGAGTTTTTCTGCCACAAATTCGCCTTTTTTTCGCGCAGCATTACATAACTTTCTCTTGACTCGGTAGGGAGAAAGTAAAAACGGAAATAAAAAATATAACCATTAGAGACGTAACATCCAAAAGTTTGGCTGTTTCTTCGTACTTCCACTGCGCTTCCTTCATTTTCTTCCCTATTCATTGACCCTTTCATTATATGAATCTTCTCCGACACCTTTCCGCCTCCACCTCTTTCTTTCCCTCCCCTCCGTCGGTTCGGCCTTCACACACACTGTGCTTCTTTCATTTTCTTCCCTATTCATTCACCCTTTCATTATATGAATCTTCTGTGACACCTTTCCGCCTCCACCTCTTTCTTCCCCTCCCCTCCATCGGTTCGGCCTTCACACTTCGAGTCCCGCCGGGGCGTTCGTGCGCGGGGAACAATGCAACTAGGGGCGCGGGGGGGGGGGGTATCTCTCATCTGGTCACCTCGCCCTTTGTTCCGAAATAGACGAGGGGCGGGGCGCGAAGAGGTGATAGATGCGGCGCTGTGGGGCGCCCCGGTCGCCCGTGAATGGGTAACTGACGCCGCGTGCTCCCAAAGTGCAATGATGTAAAGGCCGCTCGTAGGAATTAATAGACCCTGCCGGGCGCGGCGGCGTTGGAAGTTCGCGTTAAGGGTTCTCGCTGTCACACAAACGCTATTATGGTATCGTGGACGCTGTCATTAGTGCGGTATCCTGTGACAAGCACTTGATTAGGAATGCCGTGCTCGTGTAAAGGGCCTCTGTTGGATGCCGATAACCCCGTTAAATTACATGCACGACGCCCTAATAACTTTTCGTTTTAAGAGCGACGTAATTCTCGATGGATACGAATTCGGTTAGAGAAAATGTGGATTATTGAGGAAAGGGTTGGAAAGTTCACTGACTTTTGAGGAAGACGTTTATATTCTTTTTCACCAGTGTCTGGCTTGATTATCAGGTGGATACTATGCACGTAGCTCCGCGAACAAGTTTCAGATCTGAAAGCAACAAGATATTTCTTTACTCCCCAAGCCTGCGTTCATGTGAGAAGTGTCTATTGTATCATTAGAAACCCACGACCTTGGGAAAAATCCAGAAAGGAAGAAGCAGTTTATATTTGACGGAAAATTGTGTGTGTGTTTGTGTGTGTGTTTGTGAGTGTGTATTTGTGTGTGTGCGTTTGTGTGTGAGTCTTTGTGTGGGTGTGTTTGTGTGGGTGTTAGTGTTTATGTCTCAAGAGTATCAAAGAAGTTGCTATTCCATATTGCAACACATGGATAACGGTGTGAATAAAATTGACGACCTCCCAAGAAGTTCCAAAGCTCACTGAATCGTTTAGAGGAAAAAGTTTCAAACATTCAAACATATACTCATTTATCAACACGAATTTTAAAAGAAAAATACACTATGTACTTAAATTTCCTGATGTATTAAATTTACTGTATTCCAGTTTTCTTTTGTACGAGGCTTAACTAAACCGTAATTTAAATACGATCAGAAGTTATCAAATAACCAACTCAAACTTCAATGAACTTAAGAATTATTTAATTAAAGATTTAAATGTTCATAAAACTTCAAATATGCATTGATATTCTCCTAAACACGATAAAAACCTCAAATTCATTAACATTCCACTGTTCTATATCTCACAAGGAATACATTGATATAGGGCACTATCACAGAACTCACGAATGACAAAGACAATAAACGCACAGAACAACCGCCTGGATAGCCGAGCTGTAGGGCAGCTGCTACTTCGGCTCGAAGGGTCGCGGTTTCGAATCCCGCCTCGGGCATGGGTGTTTGTGTGTGGTCGTGTTGCCCTTACGTGTCAGTTCCCCCTAGAGTTACTGCAAGTGGTCGCTACATGACCCAGTAGTTGAAAAGCGACCAATAAAAAAATACACACTAAACATGACACAGTGTGTACAATTAATTTGGAAATGTTAGCATAGCAGTGCTAGGGACGTCGTACGTCTCTGCAGCCTCGCAATCTCCGCAAGATGCGAGCGCGGGAGCGTGTTGGGCGTCACGTGGGGAGGCAGACGATAAAACACGCGCGTGTCTGGTGCAGGGCGGAGCCCATTACGCTAATCCGCATGGACCCGGAAGGGGCCGGTCACGCGTGCTGTCAATCCTCTCGCGTCTATTGGATGACTCTATCGATTGCAGGTCCCCGCTCCACGCTGCCCCGCGCCCGGCCTCGCCCCGCCCCGCCCCACCCCACCCCTCCCCGTCCCGCCCTGCCCCGGCCCACCACCCCACACACCGCGTCGCCCCCCGCGCCACCCCCCCGCACCGCCTCCGGCGCCAGCCCCCGCGTCACCCTACGCGTCACCCCCCACGCCGCCCCCGCGCCGCCCCCGCGCCTTCCCCAGCGCCGGCCCGCCGCGCCGTCCCCCGCCCAGCCCCCCTCGCCACCCCCGGCGCCGCGTCCCGTGCCGCCCTCGCGCCCCACAACACCGGCCCCCCACGCCGCCCCCCATGCCCTCCCCCGCCTCGCCTCCCGCGCCACCCCTGCACCGGCCTCAGCGCCGTCCCCCTCACACCACCTCCGTCGCCCGCCGCGCCGCACCCCGCCACGCTCCCCGCGCCGGTCCCCGCTCCGTCCGCCGCGCCGCCTCCAGCGCCGCCTCCCGCTCCGCCCCCCCCGCCGCCGCCTACCTGTCACGCGGCAGAGCAGGCCGCGGGAGAAGAATAGCCGCGATGCAACGAGCTCTCTACTCTTTCCCGACACGTGCACGTTTAGCTCATGGCCAGCCTACTCGCTCTCCATGACCAGCTTATATTCCACGTGGAGACAAGGGTTAATTCAGGCGCTTGGGATTAGATAAAGGTAAGCCTCCTCACGTGGACTTTAATAAGATGGACAAGTGAATGTTCAAAGGATTCTGTAAGTCAAACGATCAAGATAAAGGGTACATTTGTTGCATTAAATGACAATGAATATATTATTGTTTAGTTTTACAGACCTTCTGGTCGCCGAAGTACTTAAATAAATAATTTTTTTGGAGTGATTTACCATTGTCTAATTTCAAGCGCCAAATTTCTAGTCAGCTAAAATGTCATTGCCAGTGTGTATGGAGCAGTTGGGTTGAGTGGTGCTAACCAATGGTGATTTTGCCGAAAAACTTGTTACTCTAGTGTCTGGGTGTGCTTCGGCACATTGAGGCTGGTTGAGTAAAGCAATTCCAAACTACTAGTTCACTTCATGCAAATTGTCGTGTTTGCAGTATAAATAAAATTCACTAATGGTCCGTTGAGTATTGATCCTGCTTTGGGGCTTATTTTTACCATTTGTGTATAGGCGAGAATTAGAAGAACATGTTCAACGGTGCTGACCTTTGATTTACATTTCGCGTATGTATAGTTCATTCTTTATCAAAATGTGTCGTCTTTTAGCCCTCGTAGGGCGCACTTAATGGTGCTGCGTCGCTGTGTGCTGTCAGTGTTGCCGGGGCTGGACAATCTGACGGATACCCGTTTCTCCGTGATATATAAACGAGTTCGTCACTCATTCTTTCTCGAAAGTTGTCGACCTTTAGGACTTGTAGAGTGCAACTCTACTCCGATTTAAACGGAGTGACACTTCAAGGTTACGAGCTGGAAAGAATGGGGAACACTGTCATCCGATTGGAAGCTTCAGTACGAAAAAAATAATTCGTAGCGGAGTTCCCTATTGGATGACCACGCCCCTCCCCTCTCCGAGGACCTCGATACCTTGAAGTGTCACTCCAACCCTTATCTGCCTAGTGTGACCGTATGATCACGCTGTACTAAGTTGTAGTTAGTTCAAACTTTTATCTTAAAAATTACAGAAATACAATTAGAACTTCATGTTGTTTTCCATCTCATCCTGAAAGATGTCATCATGTGCAACTGAAAAAAAAATGCAAAATTTGCAAACTTTTGAGAGAAAAATTTAATATTTTTTAAAAATTATAAAATGGTGTAATGAAACGTTTTTACAAAATAACTCAGGCAGGTAAGGGTTCAAACTGAGTGCAATGATTCTCCGTTGCTATCTGCATACAGTGATGGATTCACTTATTTGTCCGTGATATATAATGTCATGTTGGTTACTTACTTGCCCATGATATATAATGTCATGGTGGTTACTTACTTGCTCATGATATACAATGCGATTTTGTCGTTTATTCTTCTTCGAAAGTTGCCGAGCTTTACCATTTGTCAAGTGCAACCCCCGTTTAAATCGGAGTACAGTAGTGGTGTGGTTGCTGTGTGCTTGCAGAGCTGCCGCTGATGGACAAGGTGGGCGGGTATCTACGTCCCCACGATATAGTATAAAGCGAGTTCGTCGTTCATTCTTCTTAGAAAGTGGTCCAGCTTTAGCCTTTGTAGAGTGCAACTCGTGTTTAATTCGGAGTGAAATGGTGGTACTTGCTTGCCCCCGCTGTGTGCCGCGATTTCGTCGTTGCGCCTCTAACGGTGTGGTGGGTTGGCGTGTGGTTGCAGTGCTGGCGCTGCTGGACGAGCTGGGCGGGTACCTGCCGCCGGGCGCGCCGCCGCCCGACCTGACGGCGCTGGTGGCGCGGCTGCTGCAGGTGAACGGCGCGCCGCTCTTCGACGTGGACCTGGACGCCGACCCGCGCAACCGCTCGCGCCTCGCCATCTTCCTCGACCTGCCCCGCCGCAGCATCGCCGCCGGCCCGCTCTGGCAGCGCCCCACGGTGCGTGACGCGCTCGCTCGCTCACTCACTCTTTCACTCACTCGCTCGCCCACTCGCTCACTCAATCACTCCCACACTCACTCGCTCACTCACTCACTCGCTCACTCACTCACTCACTCACTCACTCACTCACTCACCCACTCACTCACTCACTCACCCACTCACTCACCCACTCACTCACCCACTCACTCACCCACTCACTCACCCACTCACCCACTCACCCACTCACCCACTCACCCACTCACTCACTCACTCACTCACTTACCCGCTCACTCGGTCGCTCACTCACTCACTCGCTCACTCACTCACTCGCTCACTCACTCGCTCGCTCACTCACTCGCTCACCCACTCACTCACCCGCTCGCTCACTCACTCACTCGCTCACCCACTCACTCACTCACTCACTCACTCACCCGCTCACTCGGTCGCCCACTCGCTCGCTCGCCCACTCGCTCTCTCACTCACCCGCTCACTCACTCGGTCGCTCACTCACTCGGTTGCTTACTCAGTCGGTAGCTCACTCACTCATTCGTTCATTCATTCGCTGAGTTATTGACTCACTCGCTCGCTCATTTGTCCCCTCACTCAGTCGGTCATTAACTCACTCACCCACACTCACCTTCGCTTGCTCACGCACTGACTCACTCGCTCGCTTACTAGTTCATTTCCTCACTCGCTTACTTGTTCTTTTGCTGACTCGTTCACTCGTTCACTTGCTCATTCCTCACTCACCCACTGACTCTGTCTCCCTCTCTCTCTCCCTATTTCTCACTCACACACACACACACACACACACACACATACACGCCCACGCTTGGAAGTCATATAAAGAAAAATAATGTTGCAAAAATAGCGACCAACATAATGGTTTTGCACCGTGTCGATGAAACGTATGCTGCTTCCAAAACTAATTTGATTGAATGTTCTGCATTATTTATTTGTGACATATTCATAATGTACGACCATTCCAATTGGAAACGAACTTTTTGCGTAAAACTACATTTAGCCTTTATTTGTTAATCATTGTGATATATAGTGTTTAAACCCCAGATAATGTAGGAACATTCAATTTCAAACGAACTTTTGGGTAAAACTACATTTAACCTTTATTTCATGTTAATCATTGACATATAGTGTTTAAACCACAGAAATAAAATCAATCGCTTTATATCTATGTATATATACTAAACTCTCAAAATTAACGCAAAGCTATGCAGGGTAATTTTTCGTGACTTATTTGCGTAGATTCGACGTGGCAGCTATCAGAATCATGTTCATATAATTATCATATAATTATTATCAATAATTCTAATTGGAGAGGGAATAATGGGAATTTCGAGTGCTGCACACGTTTTTCTAATTGCCACTCAATGAGTCGCCAATTGGTGGCTAGTAGATTTTTTGCCTTACTTTAATGGTTTTACTGGTAAATATGAGGCAGTTCATAATTTAGCTTTAATTTCATGAAATAAAAATAAAATATGGTCTGTCTCAAAGCTACTGACGCCGAGATTTGGGTTTTCTTTTTTACTTTCATCAGGCTTTTTTCAGGAACAGTAACTTCCGTTCTTCGTTCTTCAGTTCGTAAAACTCTAGTTTCCAAGTAAAGTTTTGCAGCGCATGCTTAATCTACTTTCGCAAGAAGGAGTTTCCTGCTTCCAAATTCTTCTCGCTCTCTGTGCAGCTATATTTTAGTCGTGGGTTATAGGTTATTGGCTTTCATATCAAGTGAAACTTTTCGCGAAGTATTTATTCTCCCAGTAGACTTCTCCCGTTTCCGTCGCCTGCTGTTCTGAAGTATGCCTTGCTTATCATCAAATATTCGTTATAATAAATATAAACATAAGGCTTACAACATTCTCTTAAAAGTCCTTTACACTACCAAAAAAATCAAAAACAATGTAGTCATTTTTTTGAAAATTTTGAAAATGTCCCAGGATCTTCTTGTCAAGTCCCTCTCCCCCCAAAAAATCAAATATTCAAATTCATATATTGAGTATCATATTCAAATTTAAGGGGCCATGTAATCAGTCACATCGGTTAGGGAATACCAATTTTGGAAAAAATAGGCTGAACGGTTTAGCCGATAGCGTTGTTCACACAGACAGACAGACAAACCCACGGTTTTCCGTCATTCGATTTGTTTGGTATTGAGGACTCATAAAACATGCATTCTGGTTGATTTCTTTTCTGAATTTAGCAATTGTATTTATCCACATTTTGGTAATCAGGGCTGTAATCAGTGAGCATTACATAACTTTCTCTCTACTCTGTAGCGAGAAAGTAAAACAACAAATGCAACTGATTCGTAAAAGACACTCCCGTTGATTTTAATGGCTATTCATTCGGTATATTTAGTTAACTTAGATAAAAATATCCAGGAAATATTACTTTCAGTTCAATAAATTTATAAAATGACAATATTTGAAACATGAAGAATTTAACCAAAGTTTTAACTTGATTTTGTACATTGTTCTTCATTATGACATGCAATCAAACCCCTTTTCTTATTCAAACTACACGTTTTAAAACTAGCAGAAATTTTTCCAACAGCTAAAGATATATTGCAATGTAGATCCTCAGTTATAATGGTAATGCATAAACAAATTCAGGTACTGGTTGAGTCCCCAAAGTAAGCGATGCTTTTCATGTTCGTTGTATTTAAGGTAGATTACGCTTAATTTCGTATTTCTAAAATGGGAGGTGCAATTAAGGGCGTACCGTTGATTATTTAATATCTTTTGGTTTCACACTCTTTTTCAAGATTGATTCTTTCAAACCTGGATACAAAGGACATTTCGTGCTTACAGTCCCGTGATGAAATCTTGTTTTAAGATATGTCTTGATATGATACGATCGTGTGTTTCGAAGTACTAATGTTACTGTCACGTACTAGAGCAGACATGATAGTTTGTTTTCATACTGAATTAGCAATATTTCAGAAAGATATCGGTATTGAATTAAAATATCGTGCTAGTATTCTCTCGCATGTATTAATATCATGCATGCATTTGCGTTTTATTTGAAATTTCGGTTCTTTGATAGAAAGATATGGGGTGCTTGGTAGATGAATGAGAATTATTTATCATTAAATGTAATGAATATTTTATTGAGAGTGCGTGTACTACAACAAAACTGTTTACGCTTTCGCGTCACTACTTTCTTTCTCAGCCCCCCGATTTTCAGAGCGAACACCTCAATTAGGCATTAAGAGTTTTAAAAAAAGTGAAATTAACGTGGTTCGCGTTGTGAATGTTCGCGTTGGGGATATTCGCGTTGTGAATGTTCGCGTTGTGGATGTTCGCAGTGTGGATGTTCGCGTTGTGGATGTTCGCGTTGTGGATGTTCGCGTTGTGGATGTTCGCGTTGTGGATGTTCGCGTTGTGAATGTTCGCGTTGTGAATGTTCGCGTTGTGAATGTTCGCGTTGTGAATGTTCGCGTTGTGAATGTTCGCGTTGTGAATGTTCGCGTTGTGAATGTTTTTCGTTGTGAATGTTCGCGTTGTGAACGTTCGCGTTGTGAACGTTCGCGTTGTGAACGTTCGCGTTGTGAACGTTCGCGTTGTGAACGTTCGCGTTGTGAACGTTCGCGTTGTGAACGTTCGCGTTGTGAACGTTCGCGTTGTGAACGTTCGTGTTGTGAACGTTCGTGTTGTGAACGTTCGCGTTGTGAACGTTCGCAGTGTGGATGTTCGCGTTGTCGATGTTTACATCGCCGATAAATTATCAAGGTTCGAGATTCCCATTGAAAGGCTCAAAAGTGTGTTCCGTGTCGTTTTTTTCGAAATGGGAAAAACAAGGCTAGTTAGCGTCGTGGCTGCTGAGGGCGTCGCGCCGCCCTCGGCGCGGGCGATCTGTGCAATTTAACGCCCGCGGACGCGCGCTGCATAATTCAGGTGGCGCGGGGAGCAAATTAGAGTTTAGAGCTCCCGGATTTACAGCCCCCGCGCGCCTTCTTTCATCTCGCGCCTCGCTCGTCTTCTGTCTCCGCCCGCGTCCGTAAAACCTTGCTGTAATTTAAGAGGAAGAGCTTTTTCCGTTTGGGGCTGTTTCGTGTGCATCAAGTTTAGAATCCAACGGATAGGGCCAAGCTTAATAAAAATGGACTTACATGTGTTTTCGAGACGTGAAATGAATATAGGTTTCTGTGTTAAATGAATATAGTTTTCTAAAACTTTCATTAATGACCGTTACTTATACCACCTATCAGCTGGCATGTAAGCTTCAAGCTCAGATGCCGTAAAAGATGGAATTGCATACGTTTTGCGCATATATTTTGGTGCCAACACAGTTTGATTGTAAATATGCATATTCAAGATGATATGCATATTTTTATTTTATTTGCCTTTTTTATTTTATTGCCTTGAATATAATAACATACATGCATTAAGTTTAAATACGCAATGTTTACTTTTTATTTGTCGAAGACGTTTTACAACTATTATGTTTTGGTTTCTTAGAGCACCTGAACGTGGAAAAATCAATAAAACACACCATCTTATCGGAATTCTCACAAATGAAAGAGAATAGGTAGGAGTTTGACAAATGAATATCCATATGAAGCTAATGGCTTCAGAAGAAAATTTCTCGATACACAAAATCTAACATACCATGACATAGTGACACATCTAAGCCGAATTATGTGATATGTGATAGTGTCGCCACAAATGCATCGGACAGTGGTACTGTCACATTCCAATTTCATTACCTGTATGCTTCCACCATACGTCTACCATTTTTGACAGTTTCCTTCATAAAATTTTCAACCACCGTGCATCAAATTAACATTTTCTCGTATAATTTTATTTCTAGTCGCATCGTTAACATCTTGGATATGAGCGACTGGCACTATAAGTTTACTGCATACTGATTCCATTGTACACTTCTATTTCAAAATTACTACACTTTTCCATAATTGTTAAAGAATTGTGAATAAAACGTATTCCTTACATTGAAAATAAAATATTTTATAGATTATTAGTTACATTTTTAATATTGTTTACAAGCTTAGAGTCTAAGAGACGAAGTATTAAAATGAAATATTAGATTGAATTTTATTAGAAAATATCAGTACTTTTGCAGAATGTAATTATCTTATCATGCAAACTCGATGATTGTAGAATTAGTTTTGAAATATTCTTCCTGTAGATAATCTATTCATTATATTATTAAATATTTTGTTATTAAAATATGAGCTCACTTTATTTTTTGTCGATAAAAGAGCATGCATGTATTAATTACCAAGCTGAGAGAGGGCAACGAACATAAATGGGCTGCGAGTCCCTCCTATAATAAATGTCCTGGATTCAAATATTACTTTTGGTACGAGAAGCAATGTCTGTTATTTTCTCGCTACGGAGTAGAGAGAAAACTTTGTAAAGCTAATTATGTAAAGATTACATACAGAAATTACTCATTATGACACTGCGTCAAAACCTGAAGAAGAGCCTGTAAATATTTCGTATCTATTCATACTCTCATTTTTGTGGAATTGATGTCGATTACATGTCGTTGAATTCACTTTTATTAGAAATGATTAGCTCTCCTTACTCCGATGTTTTTCTCTTTTCCTTGTCTGTTTTATTGCTCCTAATATACATCCTCACCCATTTTATTAGTTTCTTCTTTCTGAATTATCATCTCTCCTCTTTTCTTCTTCTTCTTTACTCTTCGCTCTTCTCATCTCCTTGCCGTCTTCCTTTCTCCCCTTCCATTTCTCTTCCTCTCTCAGACTCCCTTTCCCTTTGCCTCATCGCTTCTCTTCACATCTCTTTCTTTCTTCCCTCATTTCTCTCTCCTCTCCTCTCTCTCTCCTCTCTCCTCTCTCCTCTCTCCTCTCTCCTCTCTATCTCCTCTCTATCTCCCCTCTCTCTCTCTCTCTCTCTCCTCTCTCTCCTCTCTCTCCTCTCTCTCCTCTCTCTCCTCTCTCTCCTCTCTCTCCTCTCTCTCCTCTCTCTCCTCTCTCTCCTCTCTCTCCTCTCTCTCCTCTCTCTCCTCTCTCTCCTCTCTCTCCTCTCTCTCCTCTCTCTATCCTCTCTTTCTCCTCTCTCTCTCCTCTGTCTCCTCCCTCACCTCTCTCTCCTCTCCTCTCTCTCATCTCTCCTCCCTCTCCTCTCTCCTCTCCCTCTCCTCCTTTCTCTCTTTTTGTGTCTTTCTTTCTCATTCGCTCAGGCACATACACTCCCAGAGGGGCCCACCTTATCCCCAATTACTCGGCGTCCGGCTGTAGGGCGCGTATCGCAGGTGCACCTACGTGGGGAGGGGGGAGAGCTATCGACCGCCGGCCGCTGAGTGGCGCCCAGCGCGCGCTGAGCGGGGCTGAACGGGGCTGAGCGGGGCTGGGCTGAGCGGGCGCTGGTGGTGTTGCAGGGGCCTCTGGGGCTGCGGCGCTGGTTCGACGGGCCGCCCCCCGCGGAGCCCGACTCCCCCGCCCCCGCGCCCGCCCCCGCCGCCGCCCGCGGCCGCCGCCGCCGCGCCCACCCCAAGGAGAGCCGCGCCTACGCCTACATGAAGGTGAGTGCGGGATGCGCGCGCGGACGCGCGGGAGAAAAGGGCGCGAGGAAAATCAATCCGCTGCATACTCGCCTGAATCAAAGTTGGCTGTCCGAGTGCGTCACTTTCCTTTTCCGAAATGTCGGCGAAGAAGAGCTTTTCAATCGATAAAACCTTGCTGATATATTGAATTTTCACTGACATCAATAAGCGATTGAATATTGCGTAAGATTATAAAGCTGTAAGATATCGAGATAACATCAATATCTTACTAATTGTATGAAGATATAAATGTCTCAAACACTTTAAATGAATGATTTCGTAAAATAGTAAGGATTCGTGGTATTTTTCACGAAGTTAGATTCTCTAGAGTGCGTAATGGAGATGTTCAAAAAAAAATTACAACGTAACGTAACACGAATATGTAAGTTGTAAATTACCAACTTTTCACACTTTTCTTGTGCCTTCTTCAAGGCTTCACAAACTTCATGATTAATATAAGTTCCTTCAGTCTACTGAATAGATATTGCGCGATACCATTGTGAGTCTTCTCCACTCCTTCAAGGCGAGTTTCACATCAACGTAATGCACTACCAGGCGTTCGACATTACTGAGAGCACGTGCTCTGATCAAAGCTATGAAAGAGAAAATAAAGTAACGAAAAATCAATCATTTCGAACCTCTATACATCAACGCTTTTAATGCGTTACAAATCGAAGTAACAAGTTCATTTGTCTTTTGGTGGAGTGTTAGCTAAGGTTTAAAGCATCTCGCCCATTTCCTTCCTAAAGATCACTGACACATTGATAACGCAAACGTACTAACGACTACGAGATAGTTGTCGCAATCAATACACGGGAAATAAAAAGTATTTGGAAGTCAATTTATTTGAAGAAATCGACATTTCTTCGTCTGTTGGTTAGTTTCGAAAGTGTCACTGAAGAATTGTTTCTTTGGGTCGGAAAATCCTTGTGGGTTGTGTCGATTCCATAAAAAATTAATTATTAATACACAGTCTTTCAATGAGATGTTAAATAAGGCTACTGAAAGTCATGAAAATGAATCAACATACGGCGTTCTGCTCTGTTTGATGGTATGTGTTGTGGTCAACGACGCAAAGAGAGAAATAGGACCATTTAAGACTATGTTCTTTAGAGATCTTCAGGAATTGCATGAATCAAAATTCTTGTAAACCTATAGTTTTCATTTACTTGGAATGAAAATGAAGTACTATTTCTTAAAACCTAACAGATCGGGGGTGTTTGCAATAGATCTGCGAGATTCAAGCTATGGCAATTCAATGTTCCTGAATTATTGCGATGCATTAGTCGTCTGATATTTCATGTATTCCTTCATTATACTTTTCTGAGATCGCCTGGTATTTTATTTTTAACCTTTCTCTGAATCATTTCCCGTGAGCATGTTGAAACTATATCTATCTATGTTGAAACTGATATCTATCATGCACGTTGGGTGCAATGGCACCAGTGCATTTTGATCTCCTGCCTGAACGGTGTGCATCATGGCATTATTTTCAGCCGTGTATATGACAAGTGCCTATTCAGAAAATATAATAGTTTGTCTTATCTACAATTGACAGTAATAATTTCTTACCAAAGAGAAAAGAGATGGGCAGGAGACGTCTCTAGAGAAAAGAAAAAAATGCGAACCTTGCAAAATGGAAAAAAGACAGAGACTTTCTAAATATTTTGTGAAAAAGTAAAATATATATTTGTTTAGAACATCTCAAAATAACTTGTGAAAATTGTATTTAATATTTTTTAATCAGATAATAAGATGTTTAATGATATTTGCGTGTACTTTGTCAATTTTTTCCTTTTTTCACCATAAGATTCATTAAAATTGCATTGGAGGACATGTACAAACTGAATAAAACACGTATTTCAGTAAGTAGATCTTCAGATCATTCGCATTCACAAACCTTTTCAGCTATATCTGAGAGATACCTTGCAAGCATGGGCTTGAGTCTACCTATTGCAGGCATTGTACAAGTCCATCTTCCCGCTCATTTGCGTGGCTCCTCCCATTTATTGTAACTTACGTATCTATGGAGAATTTGGTATGCATTTGTATTTTTCGAAAAGCTGTCTGTCTGTTCATCTATTTGTTCATTGTGAATTTTGAATTGGGTAACGCAGGGGAATGCATTCCTAGTATATGTGATAAATCACGTGTAGGCTACAGGGTATATCAAAATATGTGATAAAAAATACGCATTTCTTCAATCAGAGCGAAAACCAAAGATTTCTTGCAATTTTAATAAAACGAATAGAAGCTCACATTCTTTACAATTCGTGGACCAGAAGATAATGGCTAATTTTCTAAGTTAAAGTTACAGTCTCGCAAATTTTTCTCGAAGTTTTAATGCGTTCTAGAGTGCCTCGAAACAAGGCATAAATCTTCTTTTCGATGCAACCAATTCGTGGTTATTTTCCTTTGGAAGTCCTCCAAAGAAATTATACATTGGTCGGAAGTAGTAGTTGCCCGCGATGCGTTCATAAAAAGTACGAGCTTCGCAACTCTCGTCACTTCCTCTCGAAAAAGTTACCCGTCTTTCGTGCGACTTCCGCGACAAAGAAAGGCCGTTAAGGGGACGAGATCTGTAGTCGCTCCATCGGCTTTAAGGCGGCCACGTGCTTCATCGGAACTCGAAAACGTAATCGACCAAGTTGCGGTCGAGAGCCCCCGGAGCTTGGCTCTCGGGGAGAATTTAGCTCACGAAGAACGAAACGGATTCTGAGGGGATCCCTCTGTGATGCGCTGTTAATTGCCAATTATCACGTTGTTTTTATTTATTTATTTATTTATTTAGTCAAAAACAGTCAACTGTATGTGACGTATGGGGGAGAAAATCATCTGCGCACGCTTTCTTGAGTTTCAGAATCCCTTCCCAACAATTTAACTATTAATAGTTGAAAGATTAATAATAATAATAATAATAATAATAATAATAATAATAATAATAACAAATTTAAAAAAGCGAGAGATTAACATTTCAAAAACTAGATATTTTCGTTGCCAAATTATAGAAAACTTATTTTTAACGGTAAAGAAACGAACAGACTTGATTTTTCTGTATTGTTAACAAAATAGAAACTCACCCTAAGCTCTACTACCACTACAAGCAAAGGAAAGTTCAACAAAACGTGCGCATAGTGAAGCTACATTTACGTCCAGAAGCAAATCAAGGGGCCATCTCAGCATTTGCTCAATGGATCAGGGAAACTGGACAAAAACCCGATCGAGATGCAAAATGATAGTTCACTGTTGAAAGTAATTAGGATAATATTATTACTAATAATAACAATAACAATGATAATGATAATAATAATAATAATAATAATAATAATAATAATAATAATAATAATAATAATAATAATAATAATAATAATAATCGCACTCTTCTAAAATTCAACGAAAAGTATTCCACGTTGAGCAAAAATACCAAATTGAAAATAACACAAGCAGGCTAAAAGCTAGCTGAGAAGCTAAAAGATAAAATCCAAGCATCGGCTCAACGTATTAGACGTTACAAACGAAGGGTTCCCTGTGCAGAATCAGTTAATTGACACATATCGCAATCTGACTAAAACAGAATGGCAATGCTTTCACTCCTTCAAAAGATGACATTGGGCAGAAATCTTGGACGAAAAAGACGCATCTTGGCTTCAATCTGAAATTGATGCTGCTGATGAATTTGTGGAAACAGTGGAATACGATCACAAATTCTCGGAAGAGGACATCTTCCAAGCAATTAACAACATGGGAAACTGGAAATTCTCCGGGATTGATAAGATCCAGATTTATTGGATTAAGAAATTAACAGAAATATATTCTCATCTAGCAAAGGCTGTTAATAAAATTTTATAAAACCCAAAGGAAGTTTCTGGATGTCTCACACGCAGCATAACTTATTTGCTACCCAAAGCGGGAGACATCTCTTTGGAGAACAACTACAGGCCAATTACTTGCCTGCCAGTAATGTACAATCTTATAACTTCACCCATGGCTGAAAAAATGTATAGACACTAGAGAAGAACCATTTGTTGCCAATTGAACAAAAAGGAAATTGTAAAGGTACCAATGGCTGGAAGGAAATCTTGCTACTAAGTAAAGTCACCTTGAATGATGTAAAGAAACGAAAACGTCATTTAAGCATGGCTTGGATTGACTACCAGAAGATCTTTGACAGTGTACTTCACGATTGGATTTTGAAGACCCTGGAGATGTATCAATTTAATCCTAAATTTAGAGTTTTATGCATACTGCAGAGTTTGAATTACAGTTTTATGCTCACATATGCATACTGCAAGGCTGATTTCTCGTGAAAATGAAAATGCAATGCATTCATTGCTTAAATCTTTCATTTAAATAAAAATAGTGCTCCGCACGTTAAGTAATTGTGAAAAATTAGAAAGTGACTTGATTACTCATAGACTCATGAAGCAACAAGTGATCATATAATTGCCAATTTTGCGTCCTCTCAAATGTCGAGATACACATTTTGCAACTTTGGCCGAATTGTTACCTCTATTGTAGTAGCTCCTGTGCATTTTGCGACATTTCCACTAATATATTTCTGTTTTATAGTGTTTAAGCATGAGTAGAAAGCCGTTTTAAAAATCTTTGACGTATGTTCCTTGTTTGCTGAAAAGTACATTAGAAGCTACGATGGTGAATAGTAACAACAATGGAGAGAAGACAATAAAAAAGTAGTATACGTTAGGATTAAAGAGAAATGTACTGCATGAGAGTAATCACCCTGGCAGCCTACCACAAACCAGATTTCTCCCAATAAATTTCAAAACAGGTGGGTAGATCGGGGGGTATATCGTGAAGAAGCCACATTTTGCGATCTCTTAAATGCAATGTCTTCCCCACTTTCTTGGTTTCAACTGAAAACAAACATCCGTTGTACAATTCCTTTGCGGTTTCTGAGAGTTAAGACAGCATTTAACTGATCTTCAAGACTCAAATATAATTAGATTTACGAATGAATGGTACGTACAATTGTACAAATATTAGGAATAAATTTAAAATAGAGAAGACGACTTCAACTTTATAATTCAGGAATTTCTTATAGATCATTTACATCATTATTCAAGCTACACTGATGCTGTAACAATTACGCTACATGTAAAAATCATGGAGATTGTGTATGGTAACATCAAATGGCATATAACATTTTGTCTGTGAGAGAAACCTTCGCCAATGAGCTTTCTCGCCATAAATTTCCCCCGGAGAGAACAGGGAGTGGCGCCAAGAGGCAGATAAGGGCGCGTCTGGCGGCTCCTCAATATGCCGAAGGCCGCTGCGCGAATGCATCATTGACGAGGCGCGTGCGCCGGCGGTCGCCCTCGCCAGAAGAGGACGTTAACCTCCCCGGCGCAATGCGCATAGGCTCATCTTCGCACTGGGGCAGCACCCGTCAACGCCAACCCCACCACGCCCTTGCCGTCCAACAGCCACCGCAGTCACGCCCACAGCCACCACCGCTAACACTGCCACCACTACCGTCTCCTCCTACTCTTGCCCCATAGCCTCTACCTTGCCCCATAGCCCCATAGCCTTTCCCCATAGCCTTACCCTCTACGTCAGTCGAAGGCATCCATCACCATCATTCTCACCAGCACCAATGTCCCCGTCCCCTCCCATCATCCGTTGCCACCCCTCCCCACAATAGCCCCGCCCCCCTTCTCCACCCCTCCCCGCCCTTGCCCTTCCCCGTCACGTTACGCTCCCCTCTTCCTTCCCCGCCCCTCCCCCTCCACCCCTCCCCGCCTCCACCCACCCCTTTGCGCACCCTTCTCCCCTTCCCGCCCCCCACTACTTCCCGCCCTCGCCCTTTCCTGGCCCCGGCTCTCGTAGCTGCTCACGCCTGCGGCGTTGTCCCTACCATCTCCCCGCACCACCCCGCCCCCACCCTGCCACCGACCCAGAGCCAACGGCGTCGTCCTCATCGTCTCCGCCGCCATCGCCAGCGTCGCGGCGATTTAAATAATAGATCGCGCAGCCGTCGTCCGGCCCGCGCCGCTCATGTAGCATGCACGGCCCCATAAAGCGAGCCCGCCGCGCTGTTTACGGGGCCGGGCGCCGCGTTTGCAGTTGCAGACGCCGCGCCGTCCACGGCAGTGGGTCGGAAGGTGGTTCTTTAGGGTCGAAATCTCGAGGGGATTGCATTCATTGTATAGGTCACGCCATCACCACTTCCAACACCTCCGCCATCACCTTCACTACTGCCACTATCGCCGTCACCACCACCGTCAACACCTTCACCACCAACTCAACAACTTCTCCTCTTTCTGCTTTGCTTCTTACGTTGGAGTAGAACCACTGCGAGTTTGAAACGGATGAGTGGCTAACAGGATCCTACACCCCTAATAAAAGGACAAACTCAGTATTTTAGAGGCAATCGACTAGCATTTCGTTTCTGAAAACTGGGCTGTAAATCCGGGTTACTGCAAGTGGAAGTGAAGTTTCACGCAATATTTCTCGTTTAGCATTTCTTATGTTCCACTATCAAGTTTATTCTCTAAGCTTTTTACTCACCAAATCCACCTTTTGATCGTCATATTTCTCAGCACCAACATTCGAAATTGCGGGGTCGGAGAAGTCGTCAAGAAGTCCAATGTGAGCCAAGGTGGGATTGATTTATCTGAGGGTACTAAGGCTATTGTGCCTCTCTCAGCAATGTCAAGCTTTGCAATAAATAAAATAAGTAGCATTGTGGTCGGCGCACCCCGCATTGTGGTCGGCATTTTTTCAACCGCTTTGATAAAGGAAATATTAAGCGTAGGGAATTATTAAACAAATTATAAATATTAAATATAAAGTATTTTAGTGTCGAAATAAATTGTATGTCAAGCTTTTGAAGGATCCTTTGCACACACCCAATTATGTGCATATATGACATAGAATATAGGAATGTCAATAGACGATCGAGAGAGGGTCGCTATGTGACAAATAAAGAACCGGCGTTAAGGATCATTTTCGTTAGGTTGAAATGACGGAGCACCGGCGGAATAAGTACTGTTTTGAGAGACAAAAGGAAAAGATATAAAGTTCGGGCGCTTCCGAGTTTTTAGAAGAACATTCATTCGCTTGAGCAACGCGGTGATGAGCAGGTCGGCTCCTGATATATTTTACCAGGTCGAGGAAAGTCTGTAATTGACAGTCGTATAAAATTAACTATCGTTTCTTATATTAGGATAGAGCGTTCTTGTAGGAAATAAATACGTGTCTAGGCGTCCACCTGAGACGCGAGTGAGGGGAATCACGGATTATAATAATATTGCCGGGAGAATTTGGAATCAGATCACGGACATTAGGCGAGGACTTTATTCAGAAGCAAGATTCTGCTGCGTCGACGGAGAAGGTTCTACGGGGCGCCATCGAACGAAGAAGTGAAGAGCGCGCGAAAACCCACGAATGAATAACAAGGTTTATAATTATTGAAATACAGAGAAAACTGGTCATGACCAAAGATCAATTCATTTTTGATTATCAATATATTAAATTCCAATTTATTAAGTTGAAAGAAAGCTGATTATATATTTAGTTAATTATTAATTATATTTATAATTAAAAATTTACTTCAAAAATCTTCTTCAAACAATTTCTCTGTTTCGCTACAATGGGCAAAAATTGCGTCATGCGCCATCTCTGTTTAAGTTCAATATTTGAGCCGCACTGCTGTGTTTCATTTCTTTATTCATTGTTCGGATGATTTGAATATACTTGTGGAGAGATCAAACGCGTTTGAGAGGTAGTAGACTTTAAAGAACAGTATATAACATTTGGAAACCCATGAGCTATTGTTTTTAACTTTGTTCCGGTGCATGCAATCGCGCCCGGCGGCCTGCCTGCCCCGCGCACAGCCCGGGCCCGCGCCATTGGAGGAGGCACACGCAGTAATGCATTCTCAAATGCTACGCTTTCCACTTTCAGATTTCTTCCGCATTTTAAAACCTCCGTTAACGCGATTTATTAACATTTCCATACGTCAGACCGGGAGCGGTAGCTCAGTGCATCAACTGATGTCACTGCAGCGCCTCTGACCGGGAGGTCCTAGATTCCTACTCCCCACGGCGGCAGGATTTTCGACACTAGCTTTTCAGCTAGGTCGAGTTCAGTCGCTGTCTGGAGGAGAATTCTAGCGGCCGGCTGCTCTGATCGGTAGTTTTCCGTGGTTTCTCCCATCAACACAAGGCGAATGCCGGAGCAGTATCCTAACAAACGGGCCACGGCCCGCGCGCGATCTTTCCTTCCTCTTCCTTGTCCTATCCTCTCCCCTTACACACAGACTTACACTAACATGCACCACACTACCACATATTCCGGGAGATCGGTTGGGAGCTTAGAGCTTGTCCCGGCTGGGGCGGTGCCCCGATGTTGGGAGAGTCCTGGTTAGGGGAAACCCCACTAGCCGACGGTAGGTCGATGCCGGATCTCGCCATCCAGCGGGGGAAGATCAGCGCTATCTCCCGCGAAAAAACATGCACTACTCTCACGGGACTAATGACCAGAGCAGTTGACGCGCCCGGAAACACGAATAAATCAATCAATCAAAAATCCATGCGTCAGGATCAAGCACCCGGGAAAGTAAAGAGCACACGGTGCCAGTGGCGCGACGGCACGGACGGCGGGCAGCAAACACACTGCTTAAGTGAAACAAACTGACACCAAGTAGCGCGGGTCCGGGCTCCGCGCGGGGCAGGCCGCCGGGTGCGATGACTGTTGCACGCACCGAAGCGAAGACGAAAATAATGGAAAATATGCGGATATGACGTAAGTCAACGGAAAATAAAAAGTTTCATAACGGCAAGGAAATCTATGCCAAAGTTTGAAACAAAAAATTATTATGTGGTGTCAGACAGCTGAAAGAAAATCTTATATTCAAAGTTGACATAAAAACATTGAAAATTTTTTCAAATATAATTTTTTATGAAATATTCTTCCTAAAATTATGTTACTTGTAATCATGTTTTCATTCTACAATGCATTGATGCACATTGTGATTTTTAGATTTTTCTTTAGGAGTACGACATTTTTTTATTAAAAAGTTACAAAGGTACGACTTTGCATTTTCTTCTAACTGAAAACATATTTACCAGATTTAATCAGCAATCAGACTTTATATTTTCATTCATTTCATTTTAACGACAGACTTTTGAACTTTGAGATTTATTTACGACTGAGAAAAACACTAATTGGTGTCAATTTTTTAACTTGTAGCTATGTGTTTTCTGCCCTTCGTGCGATGCGTAGTATGTGCCGACTCGCCCCTGGCACCGTGTGCTGTTTCCTTTTCCGGGTGCTTAATCCTTACGCATGGCAATGTTAATCAATCACATTAACGGTGGTTTTAAAATGCGTAAGAAATCTGAAGAAGGAAAGGGCGGCTGTTCAGAATGCATTAATGAATATGCCTCCTTCCGCGTCGTGGGCCCGGTCTGCACGCGAGGCAGGCCTTCGGGTGCGATGACATGGGCACTTTTGCACGCACCGAAGACGAAAAGAATAGTTTAAGAGCTATCAAATGCAATATAGTGTTCTTTAAAATCGACTAACTTCCAAACTCGTTTGATGTCTCCACAAATATGTTCAATGCAGCCTAACAGTGAGTAAAGAAATCAGATGAAGCTGAACGGCTCAAATGTGGGATGTTAACAGTAATGAAGCAATTTTTGCCCGTTGCAGTGAGTTAAATTGTTCGATGAAGGTTCTTGAAAAAGAGATTTCAAGCTTTAATTTTATCGAAATTAAAAGTACTTTGGATAAAAGTATTCAGAGTTATGGCCATTTAAAAACTGTCTATTTCTATGGTTTTAACGGGAATGAACCTGCCGAACATCTTATGTGAGAAGTTGCGTAACAATCAGGTTTAAATGTTACGTGTGTAACACCGTAGTTTGAAATTTCCCACTGCATATTTATTGTCGAAAGTGATCATTTTTTACCCCGCTGCACACAAGAGAAGTTTGTAATATTTATTTTCAGAAACCTACTTTCAAAATGAATTTATATAAAAACATTAAAGATCGAATGCATAAATGTTCCCTTTCCAAATTCCTTGCAGAAGTTATAAAATGATTTATGAAATAAGTTCAACTATACATTGTTATTTATCTCACACTCGGGATCTCTATTTTTGTTTTATGTATGCTTATGCACTCCTGTTTAGCGCCCCAATAGGTTCGTAAGTCTTTCGCGTCCTTATCTGGAAGTGACACACATCATGTTTTCTCTGATTCTATTACCAAATTCTAATTTTCGCATGCATTGAAATCATTTGAGCATATGGGCATCAATTTTCCGAGCAAATTGCAGCTTTTGAGCATAATTTGAAATTGCAAATAACCTCTAAGCATTTCAAAATTAAAATGTTTCCAGTTCCAAAAATATAGATATGACTAAGTAAATCTCTTGCGAAGAATTTCTTCGTTACGAAAAAACGAATTTTCGAAAATACCTTACAAGTACTTGTTCACCACTCAACATTTCACCTGTTCTATTGATTAAAAATCTATTAATTATTAACACAGTTCAAAAAATATTTCTGAACTTTCTTTCTAATTCTCATAATTATACTATCATATTTCAAAATTACCCGTATTAAAATTAAAAGTTTCTGCCTGCTCTGAGATCATGCTCATGTCTACCCCCAAAGCAAATCAATGCGGTTCGTCTCTCGTAAAACCCTTGCGTCATCTCGGATATGTAGGCTGGCACTTTTGTCCTCCCGTAAGCTAAACGTTTGACCTCGAAAGCTGTGCGCAGACCCACTGTACCGCAGAGCGCGTGTCTTCTCGCACAGTGGCAGCAGCCGGACGCCGCCTAATGGCATTAGCCTTGTTTTCCCCCGGAGCGGAGCGGGGCTGGCCTAGCCGACCCCGCTGCCGCCGCCCCCGCCGCCCCACCGCCCCCGCCTCCGCCCCCCGCCCCCCCCGCCCTCCCCCCGCCCTCCCCCCGCCGCCCCCGCCGCCCGGCCGCCCCCGCCGCCGCGAGTGCCGGAGAGGAGGCCGCGTAAGAGGGATAAACGGGCGCCGTTTGCTGCGGCCGGCGGCGGTTTAGTGGGCGCGTTCCTCACGGCGATCCCGCGAGCAGCACCGCCGCGTCGTAACCGCTCGCCTGATTATGCGCTAAGAATATGCAACGAGCCAGCACTTGCCTCCACTTTACGTCCGGAGCTAATTTAACATGGGAGTGTCAGTGCGCGTGCCTGTCTGTGCGGTATCTCTCTGTGTCTGCCTGACGGGGTGTGTATGTCTACGAGCGTGTCCGGTTGCGAGTGTTTAAGTGTGTGAAAACACCCTGATAGGTAGTGAAAATACTGAATATTCAAAACAAACGATGACATATTAACGAGTAAGGTTAGGTTGGTCTGCATAAACTCCATCACTTCCGGATTCTTGTGAGTTCTATCTCTCCGATTTCTCAAGATCTCGCATAAAGTAAAAGAAAATATTATATACATGGAAGTTACGGAAATTAAAATATAACTCTGTATCTCATAAATGCTTGCAAATTGAAAGCATGCAATTGATTATCAAGTAATACATCAGACGCCGGTAAAGAATAAGTCGTGGGTTCAGAATACAGCGGGGTAATAATCAATAAACACCACCTCGAATCTCGGAGTATTTACGACACCTTGAGTGTTCCTCCAGGGAATTCTGAAAGAAACGGGCGATCGTGAAGTAACAATCGATGTGTCATTTCTTCCCTCTTCGTCCAGAGGGAAGAAGCAAGAAGAAAAGAGGACGAAAATTCTTTTACCGAGTAAATAGACACCATGTGGACCCATGCGAACATTCGGCACTATGTACACCATTGTTTTATATGTGAAAATTACTTCATAATAGATTAAAAGTCAAACAAGCAGTACCTGAACACTACGGTGTAGTGTATTGTCTAGCCCAGTCGTCACCAAACTTACGATTCAAGTGAACAACCATACCGTTTTCAATCCATCTATGAGCTAGCAAGAAATTATTTTAAAATTTGTTTTGCCTGTTCGACGTAATATGCCATTCAGGGGTTTTAATATACAGTTTACTAATACACATAATTTTGGCCTTCCTGCTAACAGTATTTGATTCCCTCATAAACACGGTCTGCAGATGAGTAATTCAGAAGAGTTCTTTTAAGTTTAATATTTAGATACACTAGGCAACAAAATTTTTTGTTTGGTACCTGAAATTTAACAGCTGATAATAGGTATTTCAAGACCACTGATTCCAAAACTGCTAACTAATTGGCTGTATCAGCTCTAGTTTTGAAGATACAGTGAAAATAACGATTTTAGTCACTTTCAGAATCACCGTTTATTTTGGATTAATATGTATAGTTTATTTCATTATTATTTCATTATACACCAATAAATTAGAATTTCCCGCGCCTTTTAGTAATGTACACTGTTTTTTAACATATCTTTTTAGTGCTCAAGTCATGTATTTAGAAATAAAACTTCGCGTTTCTTAATTACAATACTTTTTTACAATGTCTCCATACCTGCCGAAAATTTTGCCATTTGGCAAAAGCTTCCCAGCTTTTTTTTCTATCAACAAGAAAACAACGAGCTACACTAAGCTTTTTTTATTGTTTTTGAGTTAATTTACTACGCCTGAAGTGAATGCGATTACATCTAATGTCCGCTGTTCTCGCAGATACGTTCGAGGTGACCTACAATTTGCGTATCTATTGGTTCTATATATGTTTGGCTTCCTCAAAAAGTCAGTGTTTGAATAGTTCAAAAAAAGATGTGCTGTCTTTCTTTACGAAAGAAGAAACTCTTAGTTCTGCGACGCTGTAGAATATCTTCGTAAAAAGTTGGGTTTACATAATGTAAGTCAAATGAATGGCGATTTTTCACTGACATCTCAAGGAGAATTTTGAAGTGTGTACCCTTACACATCTGCAACAAATACGAATCTGTTCCAATTGGTCACTCATTGTGCATAATATAGTTTCAACTGTATTAAAAACAATTTATTTTGTTTTAAAAAAAGTTTACGTATTATGAGCATCAGTCTGTTGTGTTGATCTGAAAGTAGTGAATTTTCTTCTTGGTCAAAGTAGCTACACAAACTATCTCTACTTTATATTTCTCTGACACAGCAGAACCAAAAGTGAGCATTGTTTGAGGAAAACTTGGCCTCGGATAACAGATATAGTTGTAAGAGAAAATAATATGATCAATTTACCTTTACTTGCTTGAGAGAAAATTATTCTCCCTTCTTTGCATATCGAGCTAGGCTTGTTGAAGCAATTTGTACAGTCGGGAATGGGGTGGTTCGCGCTTCATGTGTATATTCTGGGACTCGCCAAAGAGAAACTGAAAGCAAGGATTTTCAATGGTTCTGAAATAAGAAAGCTCGTAAATGATTCAAATTTCTTCGAATCCATGAGCGACATTGAATCGAGTGTCTGGTCTTCTTTTGTTCTAGTTGTGAAAACTTTCTACGAAAGCTTAAAGCATAAAACTTTTTACAATTAGTAGAAACAATGTTTTCCAATTTCCATATGCTTGGCTGCAATGAGTATTAAGGTCCATTACCTACAAAGCCACTTGGATTGCTTTCCTTCACTTGGTGATGTAAGTGAAAAGTAAAGTCAAAGATTTCACCAAGATGTTCACCAATGGAAGAGAGACGCCAAGGAACATGGGATACATACATTATGACAGAGGACTGTTGGAACATGCAGCGAGACTGCTAGGGCATTTCCCACTCCAAAACATCGATTAAAAAACTTTTTGGATGTTGAATGAATAGTTGGTTTTTTAAAACATTTGGATAAGAAATTATGTGATTCACAGTTATCTACTTAATGTATTTCATTTATAAAAACAAATTTGTTATTTTACAACAAATTAACGCCAGTAAATTAAATAGTTTATGTCCACATGCCATTGATGTTCCCAAATTCTAGCACCCGCAATGTAGAAATGGGGTATATGGCGATAATTCTGTATTTGCAAAACTAGAGCTGATAGGGTAAAAGTAATGCAGTTTTTGGAATCAGTTACATCGAAATACACAGAAAAAAGTTTAACATCTGAGGCACCAAAATGTGTGTTGACCAGTGTTATTTAACGATTTCGGCAGCAGAACTGGTTAATGGGGGTTCTGGAGTGATTCTAATTTAGGGGGGGGGTTAGTGAGTCTTCGGGGTATGGGGAGATAATGCGGTTTAGAATGGAAGAATGTTTGCCTAGATTAAGTATTTGCACACTTGTACCAGACGGAAGAAGGATGAAAAAGCTGTTGCTCATCTATTGAATGTATTCACTAATGGGAGGGATTTTTAGCTCTCTGTGTATTTGCTTAATTGGTGTAAACCACGGGGCTTGTACGGATTTTCTTAAATACTTACGTTTCTTAACTACAGACGTAAGTTAATGAAGGACGTATTCTCGTATTAAAGATGGGAAATGCGCATTTCCGACTAAGTGAAGACTTCTTATTTATTATGGGGTAAAGTTTGTTAATTTTTTCATATGTTCTATTCGTCATTTCTTGAATGTGTTTTTTTTTTCATGTTAATTTTGTATCAAGTAATACACTATAAGATATTTTACGGGTGTTTCACTGTGAAGTCATGAAATTGCAGTATTATTAATTTTAGTTTGCCGTGGTTGATGAATTTTTCTTAATAAGAATATTTTAGGCTGTGGTTTGATAGAGTTTATGGCAATTCTCCATTTCATTGCCCATTTGACAAATTCGTTTAAATCCGAGTGGAGATCTTTGGAAGCGTAGGTAATATTTGACTTTGCATTAAATAACAGTATATCATACGCACAATATGCTATTTTTCAGTCGGTCGGTTCTAAGTAGTCTACTATAAATATGATAAACTATAAGCGAGATAGTGAGGAACCTTGTAGCACACAGGCTTTGATGATGTGTGCTCTTCAATTATTGCGGTTAATACTAACTTTTGAAATTCCTCTCTGATAGGAAGCTCTTAATGATAGTTTGGAGACAATCAGGAGGTTCCTAATGTTTGTAATGTTTGTAATCAAGAAACTAACACAGAACAAAATATTGTTTTTCAAATCTTAACATTTATTAACACGACTATAAACATTCATTTCTATTAGATATAAACAAATTTTAATAAAACTGTATACAAGAAATATAAATGGAAATTTAATTGCGCATTACAAAACTAGTTGTAATGCAAGAGCACATTCTTTCTAGTATCATTGGAAACAGCTAGTACTACGTAATATTGCAATATTGCAATTTCTGCACTACTAACCTTTCACCTATTACTTGACAACGTCCAATTCAACCAATTCACACAAGCGCCTGTGATGCACATCAGCATTCATTTCGATAGTCAGGAGCAGCAATCATTTCTTACTTTTACAAATGAAACAAACAGGAATAAATTGGAGTGTTACAGTATTCGCAGCAAATTACACAGAAGCGAGAAACGCATTGTCGTCAGCGCAGCGTTGTCAAAACTATGTGCAATTTGTTTGGCATATTGCTCAGCGAATATTTTCTTATAAGTTCAGGGCAAAAAACGCTTGTTTCCATCCGTATGCAGATTTCAACTTCTTTATGGGTTAGATGTAGTACATCATTGCCGAGAAACAGCAACGTGTTTATGATGTAAAAATATAAATCTATACGTTTAAGGAAATCCTTGTTTAATTTTAACTTACAAAATGTTTACCCAAAAAGTGAACCTAATTTTTGTAAGAAAACGGATCATCGATGATCCATGTATTGCTTTACACTCGTTGAAATTTTGAAAGACTGTAAGATGGAATGTATTGTTGGTGAAATGCTGAAACATGTATAGATAAGTGACATTCCGTTCAGTTAAAATATGTGTTCTATACCTTTCAACGCGGGCAAACAAATGACTTTTGTGAAACATATCAATTCAAAATGGTATCTAATATGAAGGATATGTAATTTCGTACGAAAGTGTTATTTTATACCTCTGGGATCGGCCCCTATCGTCGCGTTTACCCATAAACATTTCATTGACGTCAAAATCTCACCCTTCCAACCGTAGAGAGTCGAATTCAGTCACTGTCGGGAGGAGCATTTTAGCTCTGATCGGTAGTTTTCCGTGTTTTTTCCGATCACCACCATAAATAATATTTTTAATTTGAATCCAAAATTAATATATTGATTATTAATATTTACTTCGGTGTTATAATTTTTTATCACAAAAACTATTTATCTAGGGTGTATGATTTAGCCTGGTTTTGTCGATAATACTTAGTTAAATGTATCCTAAAAGTTTCATAGCTTTAAAATGATTACTTTTTGAGTTATAAGAGAAACGGATCTTAAAAACGGTCATTCTGGAAAATGAGGGACGAAGTTAGTCATGCGATTTGCTTCCCTTTCTACTCTAATAGATGCATGATGCAACGACATACCTTTTAAATCATAACTCGAAAACTATTGCAGATATCGAAATATTTTTTCACCAAAATATTCCTGAATAACTAATGCATGGGGGAAAAAATTCAAAAATCGAATATTTTAAGATTTTAAGGTGTAATTTCCCGAAGCAACATGAAATAAGTTAAAAAATTACCATTATTTGAATGTGCAAATCCGGGCCCCACGTCCGTTGCTGGGCTGGGGGGGGGCGGTTTTGTTCGACCGAGGACGGCGGAGGTGGTGCGTGGGCGGTGAGGGCGGCGAGGGGATATGCGAGCCGGCGGCTGCCCCCGGGTCACGTGGCCCACGGGGGGCCATTGATCCGCGCTAATCTTATCCCCCGGGGCTAAATATATCCTCGCTGTCTCCCCCCCTCTCCGTACAGGAAGGCCTTCCTCGCAGCTGCGTCTTCTCCGTGTCTGTTTTTCTCCGTCGGAGGTCGATGGGTGCGGCTACAAGGCCCGTGTTGATGGTCGACCTTTGAAATAAGCGTTCTTGAGGTGACCGATTCTAACACGTCAAGAATTCGAACTGAAATAAAAGGGTAAATAAGTGTCCAGTCGTTCATAGAAGACGCATGGTATCACCTTTAGAATGTTTACTCAGTAATCGATAACAACATGGGATGTCGGTGAAGTTTAACTATATGCGCGGCGCAACATAGTATGTTGTTCTACAGTCTGTCACGAAAAGATAGATTTGAATTGAAATGTTTTGTAACACGAGTCTAAATTCTATTTAATATCCTTTGTATTTATAATCCGCTTACGAAATAGACGATTTTGTACCATTTGTAAGAAACTATAGACACAAAACTCCGCAACTGTGCTATTGCTGGAGAGGAAATTGCCTGCCAATTCTGCATAAAACACACAAATTTATGGCCTAAAATAAAAGTTCATAGGGAGAAAGAGCACGGGCAGATGCAACATGAAACACACATTGCGATGCAACACTTTATCTTACTGAACAACTCAAAACGATGAGTTCTGAGCTCGTAAAACCAGTTTTGTATGTCCGAAAGGGCCATGAGGTACGTTCTTTATGCCGTAATCTACACAATGACATCTCTTTAGAAGCTCTATTACTGTTTTCAGGATACTCTCGCTCTGTGACAAGGAATATCAGAAATGTTTAAAGTTTGGTGTCAACATCATATATTGACTTTTGTAAAACCGTAGTAATTTACAAACTGCGTAATGAACGCACTTGGACATTTAGTTTAAGCGTACCCGTAAAACAAGGGAAAGGAATGATATCGTACATAACATGCTGTGATTATTTTAATACGGTGATATATTAAATATTCAATCTAACTTAATAATTTCAAATCTTAAAGCAGTCAATGATATTTCTACTAATATCCGTAATTGTGTGGTTGAGTGCATAAGTGTAATACAAATATGAGAGTAGAAAAGTGCGATAATACTTCTTTTAGGCATATGACATTTAGAAGGAAATGCAGGTCTTTTCTAAATGTTTTGAAATACGAGTCTACTCTGTCAACTTTTAACTGTAGGAAAGTACAGTGAACGTTGGTAAATTTAAAAATTATATTTTCATTAGCTATTGAATGTGATTCTCGGTGTACTACCAGCTAGATGTGTTTTTTATCCCTCACAATTATTTTTATACATTTAGACTAATTATTACCATAACGACACTAATTTCAAAATAAAATACAAATTCTGTAGCAGCATAATATCATTTGCAAGCAATTTCATAGCTGCCTTTCTGTTGCCCAATTACAAGAAAACCAAGGCAAAAGTGCAAATGAATTTTGTGTTAAAGTAGGTTGATTAACTTTTCCCCCTTACTTAAATTGGCCAGAACATTACAGGGGGATAATCCAAAACGCAGTTCCGTGGAATGTAGCGGTTCCAGTAACTCTTCTCTAAAGAAAATAAAAAAAACGAAAGAAAAACGCGTAAGCGAGAAAGGAGCGTAAAATGAAAAATATTGTCCCCAGATAGCTGTAGTACATTATTATATTTGCTTTCTCGTACGAAGTTAAACCTCTCCGCGTTCATTCCGACAAACGCTCGGGGGAAACTTCATTACATTGTGCCGGCGCGGTGCAAGGCAGCATTTCCATGAAAATGCGCGGATGCTAGAGGTGGCCGCCCGCTCGAAGGCCCGCCCCGCTGCCCCAAAATGCCACGATGACCCGAGCTGCCGGAGTTGCTATCTGCTCCCCCCCACCCCCTCCCCCCGGCTGTCAACGTCGCGCACACCCACCCACCCACCCACCCACCCACCCGCCCTTCCCCCTCACCCGCCTTTCCTCGCTTCGTGACGCCCAGGGCCGTCGTCATTACGTCGCTCAGAAGGGCACTTACGTACACATTCTTTCACATCTTTTGTTTCATTCTCTTATCTTTTTTCTTCCTTTTTCACTCTCTTCTACATTCGCCGTCGTTTTTTCTTCTCACTGTCTGTCAGTCAGTCTCCTCCTCTCTCTCTCTCTCTCTCTCTCTCTCTTTCTCTCTCTCTCTCCCTCTCTTCTTTAGTGTTCTATCTTCTTTTTTCCTCTCTCCCACTTCTTTTGCTCTTCCTCTCTTCTTTCGTCCTTTCCCTTCCTATCTTCTTTCGTCCTTTCCCTTCCTCTATTGTTTTGTTCACTCCCTCTTCTCTTCCGTTCCCTCCCTTCCTCTCTTCTTTCGTTCTCTCCTTTTCTCTTTTTTCTTCTTCTCTCTCCATTCTCGTCATCTCTATCCCGCTTATGTATGCCTCTCCCTCTTGTATCGTCCTCCCTTTCCCTCTATTCTCGTCCACATTTTTCCCATTTCTTTCATTATCTCTCTGCCTCTTGTATCGTTGCCTTTGCTTTCCTCCTCTCTTCTTGTTCTCCCGCACTCTCTCCCTTTCCCTTTTTTCTTTCTCCCTCCGGACAGAGAAGAAATAAAAGAGGTCATCTTCGCCAACATTAGTTTTATTAATATAGCCGGCTTTCGATGACTTTGCCGTCATCGTCAGTCTCGCTGCTTTCGGCAAAAATTGGTAGACTGTGCCTGTGCTAACATCAATAAAATATTCTCGTATATTAATCAACGTTATCATTGATTCTTCCTGCAGGGATATATTTTCTTCATTGATTTTTAATGATCCCACAGCTTCGCTCTCTTGATATTCTCTTCTTTTCCTTCACCTCTTGAGACTTTTCTTCAATTGTCAATGTATATATACATATGTAAAGTTTTTCATATAGTCATCCTCCAGAGAGTCATGAATGATCTTTTGGATTTACGTATGTGAATGAATTTACTTTAAACGAATTATGGGATTTATAATGACGTACTCATTTTTCGATTGACGTATTATATAGTGTTTCTGCGTGCGTCAAATACTAAGATAATATCCGTAAGTATAGTGCATAATGTATACCGATAAGTGTCGTCCGTCTGATCCTTCACCCGCTTAAATGTGAAACCTGTACCCAGTCGAAAGCAGCACTAGGCTCCTAACTGATCTTCCGACATGATTGGTAGTGTAGTTACTGCATGTTTAAGGGGAGAGGTGGGGACAAAATGAGGAAATATCGCGCGCTTCATGAGGCTCGTACCGGGAGCGGTAACTCAGTGCATAAACTGATGTCACTGGAGTGCCTCTGGCCGGGAGGACCTAGGTTCGAGTGGCAGCAGAATTTTCGACACGAGATTTTCATCTAGGTCGAATTCAGTCGCTGTCTGGAGGAGAATTCTAGCGGCCGGCTGCTCTGATCGGTAGTTTTCCGTGGTTTCTCCGATCAACACCAGGCGAATGCCGGAGCAGTACCCTACCAAACGAGCCACGGACCGCGCGCGATCTGTCTTTCCTCTTCCTTCTCCTATCCTCTCCCCCTTACACACACTTACACTAACATGCACTTCACTACCACATATTCCGGGAGACCGGTCGGAAGCTTAGAGCTTGTCCCGACTGGGGCGGTGCCCCGTTGGTGGGAGAGTCCTGGTTGGGGGAAACCCCACTAGTCGACGGTAGGTCGGTGCCGGATCTCGCCATCCAGCGGGGAAAGATCACCGCCATCTCCCGAGAAAAAACATGCACTACACCAACGGGACTAATGACCGAAGCAGTTGACGTGCCTGGAAACACGAAAAAATCAATCAATCAATAAAACCGGTTAGAACGGTGCCCCGCTGGTGGGAGATACCTGGATAGGGAAAACCCCGTTACCCGACGGTAGGTCGGAGCCGGATCCAGCGGGGGAACACCATCTCCCCCTACCGATGAAAAACATGCACTACACTACCCGTAGTGATATCCATAGTAATTGACGTGCTCGGAATCATTAACAATCAATCAGATAATCTTGCCCTCGTTGCACTCTATTCGTCTTCATCGCTCGTTCTTGCCTTCCTCGCTCCATCTCACCTCCCTCACCACATCTTGCCTCCCTCGATCCATTGTAACTCCCTCGCTCCATCTTGCCTCCCTCGCTTCAACATGCCCCCCATCTTGACTCCCTCACCTCATCTTGCCCCTCTCTCCGTTTCCTGCATCCCTCGACCCATTTTGCCTTCCTCCGCTCTTTATTACCACCACTCGTCCGTCCGGCACCACCGTCTCGTCCGAAACTTACATCCCCTACGATTTATCCGCCCCTCGACTCCCTACCCACACACACACACGGCAGCCTCGACCCGCAGCACTGCCCCTCTCTCCACCCTCCACCCCCTTTGGCGTCCATTATCCAACTGCAGTTCCCACCCCTTCCCTCTCCACTTCACCTCTTGCTCGGGTGGAGTGGAGGGGGGAGGGGCTGGCGGGCAGCCCGAGCAGAATGGGCGCAGGAAGCGCGATAAGAAATGCATTAGCGAAGGCTGTCGCCGGCGACGATTCCGGCCACCCCTCGCGCGGCGCCCGATTTCAATTCAGACCCGCCCCCCCCCAGCGCCCCCTCCTCTAATCTGCGACGCGATAACAGTTTACGGCGTCCCCGCGCACGGCGACGCGGCGCGACGGCGCCTCCGCGGACGAAAGTGGAGGCAGGGCACCGGGAGAGCTCTGAAGGGTGAGTTGAAATCTGTGGGAATGGTTATTTATATTGTAAGTATATTGGGTAATCAGAAGAGATGGTACGAACATCTAAGAAGAATGCCCGGTAGCAGACTACCAGCACTGGCAGTGGATTAAAGAGGCAGAGGAAGAAGAGATGTAGGAAGGACCAGAAGGAGGTGGACGCCGAAACAGGTTCTTGAACCTAACCCTCGAAGTGCTGAAGAATGAGAAGAAAAAGAAGAAGAAGAAGAAGAAGAAGAAGAAGGAGGAGGAGGAGAAGAAGGAGAATGAGAAGAAGTATTGCCGCGCAAGTTTTCTTGATACACGACCTCCCTCCTAATCCTCGTCTAGCGCTGAATAGCACGGAATAGTCCGGTGCTTGTCTATATTATCCAATATCAGCTATATTACTCGGCGCAGCAGGGGATCTTTAATACTACTTTACACATCGTTTTTTTCTGATTCTTGTATAGTAAACCATAGACAATGATTCATCGTTTACGCCGAACATTAAAACACTAGTTTTAGATAATTATTTTGGTAGAAATGCAGTTTGTATTGCTCACCCCTCAAGAGGGGATGCAGTTTAGGAGGGGGAATTTTTTTTTTAAATATGAAATAAAAATGCAATTTCATGAAAGCATAGGCTCATATTTCTTTCACAATTGTATTTTTTCTGGTGTGGTTGATTTTAAATACGTATGTTATTTAAGAGAAATAATTGTTTTACCTTGTTTCTTCGATTTCATTTCTTTGAAGGTGGGTGCACTTCGCTTTGATAGAAAGGAAATTAGTACTAGTCCTCATACCATGACGAAAAGTCACGAAAGGAGTTACAGGGTATTATGGACGACCGAAATTGAAGAAAAGAACCATCTCGACGAAATTGCTAGGGTATTGTGCGTGCGAATCCAAAATATAAGACAGAAAGCTCAAGAAAATGTGAGGAAATTGTCAGAGAGCTTAGAAACTAAATCAAACTATGATAGAAAGAAAGCTCTTACATCTTTTGATGTTCTTCGTCAAAAAGAATAAAAAACAAAATTGGCAAAGAATGCACGATTATTGACAGTAAAGAGTTATGACTGTGTCTTGTTAGGATTGGTTTCGATTCTGTTTTACCTGTGTTTATTTTCTTTATCAGCAGTGATTCGGTGAAATTTTCAAGTCACGTGTTCATTTATGATAATGCATTCGTAAAGCTGAGAAAAAGTGAATAAGAGATGTAGTTGAGAGTAAGAATAAGTGTTAATGCATTCGTAAAGGTGAGCTTCTTGAACATTCTATTACATTTTGGTGGTTTGGCGCTTCTCGACCCTACCTCACCTGTTCAGAGACGCGCAGAATCTGCAACCGAATGTAAAATGAAACTAATTACTTGATATTCTAGGCGATTATATTGTACGGATGTACCTGTCAGTTCGGTAATAAAGTTACATAATATTTGAAGAAGTATAGTAATGCTTGTCCGGTTCTGTATTTTCACATGGACAACTTTAAGTAGCTTTCTCGAGAGTAAAAAGCTTTTTCAATATTTTTGTGATCAAGGAAGACGGAAATCTAACTGTTAAGGAAGATTGTATAATTACTTCAAATATTGTTTTTAAGAAAGTATTGTGAATTGTTCCAAGAACAATATAATATTGAATAAACCTTTATTCAAAATTTGTTTCAAACATCAATTTCATTGTTTCGTATTTTATTTTAAATTCTATATGTGCATTGGAAGTTACCAAAAAATAGTTAACAAGGAAACCAATGAGTAAAACAGATGTAGTTTACAAATTGGTTAGTGATACCAACGTTATATGCAAGGAATTTGAACATAATTTTGCATTTTAAAATACAAAGATGGAAAATGAAGATACAAATTGAAAAGTGACAGATGCTTGCCTACGTTCGACGTGGTATTCTGGCATTCACCCCGAGTGACTGAAATCTATCAAGTACAATCCACACCGCTCATCAATCGCTCGATTCTACCATTGTACTACAGCCATTGTACTACTACCTGTTCTACTATTGTACTACAGACTCCGGGTCAATGACCCCCTTCTCGATCAGGTTTTTCGTCCAGTTTCCCTGATCCATTGAGCAAATGCTGAGATGGCCCCTTGTTTTGCTTCTGGACATAAATGTAACTTCTTTTCTGTGCACGTCTTTTAGAATTCAGTGGGAAATACAATTATTCAAATTAATGTTTCCATGTTGTCGCGCCAGGAAGTATTATTCCGAAGGACAACATGGATAAGCGCCAAAATTTATTGCTTACTTATCGTTGAAAATAGATTTTATTACATGGGAGGGTTTTTTTTAAAATTTAATTTAAGTAGTATATGACTTAGTGTAGGGATCACAAAATTTTGAAAATGTGCACACAATTCACTTTTCCCCATAGCACGTCATACGCAGTATGAACTGTTTTTTTGACGTAAAATAAAATTTTAAAAAAATTATTCTTACAGGAAAACCCGTTAGTCCGGGAAAACCCACAAAGTATGCGTCCTGATAAAACAGAAATTTACGCTAAATAGAAATATTTGATCTTTGGAATTTGTTCTTCAACTTTTGTTCTCAATGCACACAGTTGTCTTCTTGCTTAAATCCGCGCCTGCACTTGTTTACGTTGGTACGTTGCACTACATTGTTTCTCGTACGTAAAGCTCGGTATGCACGGTACAGTTTTCGTACCCAAACTAAAAGTACAAAAGCCAAGAGTCGCGCATACACAGTGTATACGTTTTCTGCACGAATCGCCACAGGCCGCCGCTAGGGGGTCTAAAGAGAAATAACTGAATTGTGCCGTCCGAGTACTGTCTGTGGTGGTATTTCTGTGTGTGCATTCTGGTTATGACCTTTATTTGGTATTAATTAACCATGAGGAGCATAGAAAATAAAAATAGGAAGTCAAGAATTGGGGAAAAGGAAGTTTATCACAATATATCACTTCACACAATCGCACTTTGACACATCTAACCACAAAATCGCAATGACCGATCACCGTTAGTGAATCAGTCTGCCGTTAGAGTCGCTTGAGTCAAACGGTAGGCTTTCTGCATGAAAAATAATGAACATATTCGTATAGAAAACTGGACTGCACGTTTTCTGTACGTCCAATCGGCACGAAACCTGTACCGTGTATACCGCACTTAATACGCGAGAGAGTAAAAATATCCGAAATGATTTGTTGTTTTTTTCTTTTACAAAGCTATACATTTAACTATTCTTCAGTATCTATCTCTCCGACATCGCGCTATTCAAGTGGTATATCCAGTTCATCTTTTGTTTCGCTGGAATGGAAACATGTTTTCATTTTTGTTTTGGAAATTTGGTTTTATTGTTTTCCACACAATACGCTTTCATATTGAGAACAATTCGTACTCTACTCACAATCACGTTCACCTAGTCATGCTTAGATGGAGTTGCAATAATCTTTTTTTTTTTTTTTTGGTGGGTCAAGCGAAAGGTTAATGGATGGTTCTCGATCATCAGCCAACATCATATTTCAGCGAAGAATTCGTTAGGTCGTAAAATTTCGTATTTAAACGTTACTTTGACTATTCGAATATGAGAAAATTTTCGTAAGATTATTTTTATTATTTGCTTAATAATTCTTTCGAATTCAACATGGGACATACACACACCAGTCACATTTACTGTGACCACAGCCTATGTTAGACCTAAATGCGTAATAACCTTTCGCAGACTGCAGCTAGCGGCACTAACAATCGAGAATATATATAAAACGTATTGAATGGAAATGCAAATCAGTGCAGTAGTTCTCATCACGCAGAAATGGAGCAATTTATAGGACGTCCAAAATGACATGATCATTGACTTTCGAACCGGGAACATATGCATTTCGTTTGATTGATTGGTTTTTTCGTGTTTCCAGACGCGTCAACTGCTTCGGTCATTAGTCCCGTTAGTGTAGTGCATGATTTTTTCTCGGGAGATGGCGGTGATCTTCCCCCGCTGGATGGCGAAATCCGGCGCCGACCTACCGTCGGCTAGTGGGGTTTCCCCCTAACCAGGACTCTCCCTCCAGCGGGGCACCGCCCCAGCCGGGACAAGCTCGAAGCTCCCGACCGGTCTCCCGGAGTATGTGGTAGTGTAGTGCATGTTAGTGTAATGGGAGAGGATAGGACAAAGAATAAGGAAAGATCGCGTGCGGTCCGTTGCCCGTTGCCCGTTTGTTAGGGTACTGTTCCGATATTCGCCTGGTATTGATCGAAGAAACCATGGAAAATACCGATCAGAGCAGCCGGCCACTAGAATTCTCCTCCAGACAGCGACTGAATTCGACCTAGCTCACAGAAAAATGTCGAAAATCCTTCCACCGTCGTGACTCGAACCTAGGACCTCCCGGTCGGAGGGACTGCAGTGACATCAGTTGATGCCCTGAGCCACCTATCCGGGTAGGAATCTATAGCAGTGTTCCCCAAACTAGTGTTTTAAAAGTTCTCCCGTCGTATCAGTCGCCAGTTCTTCAAGGCAACAACCTGCACAGCGCCTACAAGTTCCCTCAGATTACTTTCTGCAGAACTCACCTTGGGTAAATGGCGCCGAAGGCTTGTCTCCGCTTTTACCATGTTTTATATTGCGCTATAATAAATGAAACGTAGCACTCAACAATATTAACATTTATTCATAAGCCCATAGAAGCATACACATTCATTTCCAAGCAGTGCCGGAACTAGACAATTTTGGGCCCGGGGCAATGCTGAAACGTAGCGCATCCCCCCCCCCCCGCCGAAAAAATTAAAAATGTGGACGTTGTATTAAGAAACTATGACCTATTTTATTTCAACAAATAACAAAAATTACGTTTAAGCTACAAAAAGGTTTTGGAAATGCATTTTAAATAATAGTATTAAGAAAAAGTAGTGATCAAAATATTCCAATTTCCACGGTGATCCTAAAACGCTGAAAAATTGTGTTTAGTTAGTGTTTAATAAAATCACTTGTTAAACACGTAAAATAATAATGTGAATTTAGGTGGAACCTATTTTAATGTTAGCGTTATTTGATTCATTTCATAGAATCTTACCTTATAAGTAAACTGTAGTTAAATATTTGCGGTAAAAATTAATTGAAAATTTTATGAAATATCAGACGATTGTAGCTCGCCTTATAAAATGACGTTAACAATTTTCTCGAATTCTAATTTATTTTTCAAATGTTTACTATTTTCCTCATTAGTCGCATCATCCGGCCCTTTGGCTTACAGGTCCCCGGGCGATCGCCCGGTCTGCCCTTGCCTAGCACTGTAGCCAGTCGAATACAATATACTATCTCCGGGGTTCAGCGGACCGCTGTTCCACTCCAATCAGGTCAGCGCCGTGGTTACGAGCACCCCCAGTGTCTGTGTCTGCTTGGCGAGAGTCGCTTGCCCCATTCCCATTTGGCGGCGGCGATGGTGTAACGGTTAGCGTATCGGGCTGTTATAACCAAGCTCGCGGATTCAAACCCGATCGAAGCTCTGGATTTTTAAGGGCGAAAAAATCCTTCGAACGCCTTCCTTCGGAGGGGAAGTGAAGCCGGCTGTCCTATATTAGTAGATTTACTGCATGTAAAAGATCCTCAAGCCTAAATGAAGCCTCAGAGCTAAATTCAAATTGCCTGTTTCGTCGCCCAAGTAATACCTTCTTTCTTCCGTAGTAGGTGAAAGGAGCGTAACTAAATTTGCGTGGTCAGACGAAAGAGCAGGCCTCATGGCCTGAGTCTCGCCACGTAAAATAAAATTCATTCATTCATTCCCGCGACTGCTCGTTACGCCACTCTGCTCGGCAAGTGCCTTCGCCAGGGCCAGCGAACCAGGGCATGTCAGCTCCTTCCATACGACGTGGTGGAGACCGTTACAGCGGCGCACTCTCCTGTAGCTCTTCCTCACAGGAACTACAATACGAACTGCTGCCAACGATACTTAAAACGTGGCTGCACCATAGCGCAAACAGGCGCGTAATGTTGCACAAGATCTCATCGATGTTTGCGTTTTCTTCAGCGGTTTCTTATATGTATATATTATGAATAATTGAGCATTTCGAAAACACTTACCGGGAGCGGTAGCTCAGTGCATCACGCACATTTCCGTGGCATTAACTGATGTCACTGCAGCGCCTCTGACCGGGAGGTCCTAGGTTACACTCCCCAGGGCGGCAGAATTTTCGACATTAGCTTTTCAGCTAGGTCGAATTCGCTCGCTGTATGGAGGAGAATTCTAGCGGCCGACTGCCCTGATCGGTAGTTTTCCGTGGTTTCTCCGATCAACACCAGGCGAATGCCGGAGCAGTACCCTACAAACGGGCCATGGACCGCGCGCTGGGGCAGTGCCCTGCAGGTAGGAGAGTCCTGGTTAGGGGGAAACCCTACTAGCCGACGGTAGGTCGACGCCGGATCTCGCCATTCAGCGGGGACCATCAACACCATCTCCCGAGAAAAAAACATGCACTACACTAACGGGACTAATGACCAAAGCAGTTGACGCGCCCGGAAACACGAAAAAATCAATCAATCAATCAATCGAAGACACTTCGTATTTCAATTAGCAAATTAGCCAGTTTTTAAATGCAAACGTTGGGGAGGCTAACCTGCAGCTGTACCCGGCGACACTAGCGCGTCCCATAGTAGCACCCTCCAGCTGTGTCCCCATGTTTTGATGGGGAATTACAAGGTCCCGCAGCGCACGCGTTCCCGAGTGCCCGACGCTCCACCGGCCTCGCTCGTCTCGGCTCCGATGCGGCGGGGAGAGATCCCACCTCCACCACGCCAGGACAGAGGAGGGGAGGGGATGCAGAGGAGGGGGGTTGCCTCCTGTGCGGCGCGTGTCTCCACGTTCCGCTGCATCGCAGTGACGTCAGAGTCAACGCCTGCCGACGCTTGTCCACCGTCCCGCCACTGGCGCGAAAAAGGAGACCCTCCCCCTCCACTCGCCGCATATTCACCACATACTCTGTTCTCGTGTTCAGCGAGCTATTTCTAGACGAAGCGCTCTTCAAACAATGTACTGCCATGTCCGCGCAAGAACGTTCCTGCTCTATCAACAAGACGTACTGTAAACTCTCCTTAATACGAATTCCAAGATACCGAAATAAAGTGATCCTGTTACAAATATTTGTGTTATCCGACAAATATCACAAATAATCAGATAACACGGTGAAATCACGTCCGTGTGCCCCAGAGAGTTCTTAGGTTCTGAATTAACTGAATTTTTGCTGGGGTGCAAATTCATTAAAGTATAAAGAAAGGTGGGTACTGCTATGTTCAATTGAATTAACAGATTCAAAAGCTTTATTTATAAAAAGCCGGCGGCGCTAGTCGTCTTCTTTACTGCGCTCTGTGAAGACACAAAGTTTAAGCCAATTCGAGACTCGCGGGTTTCTAGTTCGGTGACCGGCCAGGAACTCCGGGATCTAACGGCGTCGAGGGGTTAAAAGGCATTGACTGCGACGTGGCGAGACTTGACAAATATTATAACTATTCAGTATAGTACTTACTCAGTAACGGAGTATTACTCCAGAAGAAAGCACTCCACGCCCAACAAAAGTTGAAAGACGCGTTGCAACAACAACGACGCAACGGTTTAAAAAAAACAAACTTGAATTTGGTTGGTGGGTGGAATGCGACTCGCCCGCTGGCCAGAACACCTTGAATCGGGAGCCTCGTCGCACACTTGTGGTAAGCGGTGTGACCCCTCCTTCCTGCTTCTGCAGACGCGCCGATAATTCAACAATTCCTGCTCTATCACATAAGTCACAGCGAATGGCTTGGAAATAAAACTTTCAAAACATGAAATATGCGCTGAGGTGCCCTCGCGGGAAAAACAGACATAAACATGATTGCAGTATGCACGCATGTGAGTTGTTTTTCCCTGCCAAGACTGACTGCGGAAGCCTACATCGGCACGGTTACAGTACATATTTACACTTAAATGAAATACCCATAAAAGCACCCCGCTGTGAAGTTGTCAAACAATTCTTCTTCTTCCGCTCAAACTGAAGTATAATCCTCAGTCAATCCGTATGGAATTTGCGGTGGACAAAGCGTGCTCTCGGCAGGTTTTCTACGTATTCTCTTTCGTCGAAAGCCTAGCGCTTGTCCCGGCGCTCGACAAGGTGACGGACTACCAGCGTTTGCTGCAGGGCCTTGCAAATCTCTATCAGAACAGGGGACAAATCTGCAGGGTGCGGGATCTCGATGGTGCGAGATATGTGGGAGAGGAAAACCCGACCAATATTGACATGAAGTCAGCGTCGGATGTAAGTGGGCATGTAGGTCAGCGCTGGATCGTGCCAAACTGCAGGGAAATATCACCGTCATTTCTCGCGGCCAAAATATGCACTACACGTACGGGACAAAATATCCTAATCAGTTGAGGCGGTCGGTAACACTAATTAATGAATTAATCAATCTCTGTGTGGCGTCATGGAGAAAAACACACAGACATTTACAAGTATGTACAAGTTTATTTACATGTATGTACAATAACCAACTTCTGCTCCGAAACTACACACTTGTACGTATTTCCCTGTGGATACCCCACATTAGCTAGGGAGGCCCCGCCTCCTCTGACGCTTCTCCCGCGCCACTACCGTGACCTCGTCACCCGTGCAATAGACACGACACGCTCCAGCCTGGTCGTAAAGTTTTGCGCATCGCGCGAGGTTTCCAGAATAAAACCCACCGTGTGATCTCGTCGGCTCGATTTTATTCCAGAGTGCAGCCGTCACGTGACCGTCCTAGGTGTAGGAGGGAGGCTCGCGTCTACCACGTGACCATCCCCATCAATCTGGCGTCCCCTTTGTCTAAAGGTATCCCAACGCCGCGGCGCCCAGCTATTCATGCCCGCAGGTATGCGATACTTCCGCTCCTCCTCCCACCCACGGCCGCCAACGTGACGCTACACTCTGGATTCTACCATTTCCTCTTCCTCGCATTCCACCATACCTCAATTATATTTATCATTTCAATAAGGCAGTTGCATGTGAAAGTCAGAGATCTGCCCGCTTAACTCGCTCATTTGCCAGGCTGTGTGGATAAAGCTGCATACCACCGCAGACGCGATGTGGACGTAAGACTACCACTAAAATTAGGCGTTTGTCTAAGTAAGAAACATTTTGTTGTTGGTAAGAAGAATATTGGGATAAAAGTGAGTTCAAAATTATGCGTTGCACATACGCGAGTTTATTTTACATAAATCGCTAAGGCCGAAGTCTATGGCCTCGTCGCCAACTCTGAAATGGGTAGCGAAGCGTCAAACTAGCGAGGTTAGGTGGTGTTGTGTAAATAGAAATTTCCCACAGACACAGTGGAACTCAATACTAGACACATTGTCTCTCACTAACTTTAGAAACTTTCCACTAGCACGTCTGATTCTTCTTTGCCACGTCTTGTCTATTTCTCATCATCACAATGTACTTCATCTGCCATAGCCACTACGTATTCACTAATGTCAACTTAATCCGACTATGCTTAATCATAAGAATGCTTTGTATCTGTTCCTACTTCACACTTCAATCAAATCCCAACATTAACCATATCATATAAACAGAATAGTCTACACATGTTATCGAATTCAGATGTGGCTCAGGGCATCAACTGATGTCATTGGAGTCGATGACCGGGAGGAGCTGGATTCGGGTCCCGAAATTGGCAGGATTTTCGACACTAGCTAGGTCGAGTTCAGTCGCTGTCAGGAGACGAATTTAAGTCGTCAACTGCTCTGATCGCTACTTTACGGGGGTTTTCCTCGACTAGCGGGTTTTCCTCCAGGGTCGAGCAGCGAGTGAGGTGGTGTGTTTCTGTATTAAAAGATTACAGTCACTCGGGGTGAATACCAGGCTGCATTTGGAGCAATGCTATTCAACTCAACTTGTTTTTAACTTCCGTCTATGAATTTATAATTCGTCAAACTTTACCACATTTCTGTGACTATTTTAATATTTCATTTATCTTTTTAAAAGCTGCATTTAAATTATACTTGCTTTCTACTAACTACTTGCAACATAAATATATTTTTTACATTTGTATATAATATTACATGTTTGATCTTTGTATGCATCTGACGTGTGGTTGGGCGGAAGAGCAGACCTGATGGCCCGAGCCTCGTCATATCAATAAAGGCATTATTATTATTATTATTATTATTATTATTATTATTATTATTATTATTATTATTATTATTATTATTTTAAAAAATGCACTTCACTTAGGAACGAATGACCCTAGTAGTTGACGCGGACGGAATCACTAACAATCAATTATTATCAAATTCAGGAAGGGAGAGAAGTGTGGGAGGGAAGGAGGGAGAGAAAGATGGGGGAGCGAGATACTATAGACCGTTGGGGAGAGAGCACATTCATACTTTGATTTCTCTGTAACAGCTTTAGTGGATTGAATCGTTTCTCGAGATGTATTTAATATCATTAACAACATTGCGTTCGTATAATATCACTAACCACATAGCGCTTGTAAATGAAAGCGTCCGGAAAGTACTCGAAACTTGTTCCGCTACTTCCCCCCCCCTTCCGTTGAAGTTTGTTATTCCGGCGATGAAGCGTCACTTCCGATTATTAATTGGGAGAAACCCGAGACATCATTAGGCGCGTCTCTCGTGTAATTAACTGTTTCTTGCTCAAGAACTAGAAGAGTAATGCGAGAAGATGGTAGAACTGGGAGGGGAGATCGTATCTTGAGAACTTCTGAATTTAAAGACGAACTCCTCATCAGCTGCAGTAGTGTAGAAATTAGTACGAACACACTCTTCTTTAATTATATTACATTATTCATGATTGTACTTGAAGTTGCATTTTCTATGTTATATTTCGTTTCTCTTTTTTTGATGGAGGATTCAATAGAAAATCTTCGGTCTGTAGATATTTTGGTCATAACTTGTTTAGTTTAGTGTCGAATATTTGTGGTAATATTTGCGATTAACATTCTATTTTGACAATATTTATTACTTCAAAGCAGGAGTGATCTTGAGTGAATAGTAAATTTCACAAATAATAAATCTGTGGAGAATATTTCATCACTCGTGAGAAATAAACTGAATAAAATTGACATCTCATACGAAAATGCCATGATTTGAAAATGAACGATGATGTGAAAATAATATAGAAAAACTGGTGAAATCCAAGTCTACACTTCTCAAATAGCCAATAAAAATAGTTTTTTTTGTAGAATAGCTTAAGAAACCCGACATTGCTCTTGCACTTATCGCAATTGTCTATTAAATAGCTGACCTATGTGGCTTGCCCGGGTTTTGCGTAAAAATGCTTCACACAACTGACGTTCTTGGGTGTGTTCAGGTATCAACACATGAAGTATAGTGAAATTTACAATTTTTATTCAAGAGGTGTGTTTTAATCTGTTAATATTACAAGTTCCCAGTTGCCCAATTATTATTTTTCACATTTTGACAAAATGTTATACATTCCCGCCGTGTTCGCCCTCTTCTATCTATTCTAACGTAACCCCGCCCCACTAGACCTCTTCCCCCCTCTTCCCCCCTAACCCTGTTTTGCTCTGCCCAACCGCAAATCAGCTGTCTCATTTTCCAACCATAATAATCAAGAAATTATGCAAAAATAAAAATAAAATGACGCGTCTGTTTTCTGTGGAGTTTTATACATCTCGCCTATTCAATAAAGGACACTTCTTTACAAAAAATATTCTGTTTGTCACAGTTTTAGTATCAGCACAAGAATTTACTTGTTCTTGATTCACGATTTCTTCCATTAATTGTTATCTCTTGTACGCATGCTTATGCCTGGACACAGTAAAGATCTATTTCCAATTTGCATATATAAGTATTGTATATATGAAAAGAACTAGGAGAGTTTATTATTCTGAAATGGAAAAAGTTCACATTTCGGAATTAATCGACACATAGGCGGTTTCTCACTCTTGGTTCACTTACAATGACGCTCGCGGTTTACTCGTGTGATATTTTAATTTTAAGAATGCAAAAGCTGCCATGATGAGGCCCATGATGAGACTCTAAAACAGATGTTGGGGAAACCTTTTTAATCGCAACAATGTTCATTGATTTCTGAATGTACTTCAAATTTAATTGAATTCTCGAATGTACTTCATGCGAAATTTGGGAGTAGTAATCCAGTGGTGCTATTTTTTTTCTAACACATGCGGTTGTAAGCGTTTTAATTATTATATAATAGTTTTTATTTTCCACTGACACGTTTTACTCGTTATTGCCTACAGAGCTCGATAAACACTGCGGTACTTAATTACCTTCATTGGGAAGATCGTAGGTAAGAAGGAAATGTGAAAACAGTTGAATGATGATAAACGTTCTCTTACGGAGGGAATTATGAGAGGGGATAATGAAATTGAGTTATATGAGTGTAATATGAAAAGACAAACCGAGTCAAGTTAACATTAGTTCGTTAGCAAATAAAGAAATATAAATTATTAAAATTAGGTAAAAGCTAAAATCTTGTATGTATCCTTAAATGCGTCAAGTGTACCATATGCTGTAACGTACTGAATTCACTCGCGATGATCAGAATGAGAATAAAGGGAATAAATCAATCAAATATTTGCCTTTTTCGGTTAAAATTGAAACTCTTGCATTGTTGTTGCTTTTTTCCTCCGAGTTGCTAGGTATCTAAAAAAATCATAGACACCTCTCTTATGGCCGAAAGTTCCATAATTGTTTTTTTCAATTTCTGCGCACCGGTAGTAATAAAGATTCTTTACCTTAATATAGATCATAAATAGAGATAAATGATGTGCCGAAATGTTCATTTTTTATGAATTTTTAGATATACTTTGTGTAAATTCTCGAAATAAAAATAACTGCAATGTGGTAAAATTGTTCAAAAGTGTAGGTCTACATTATTCTTGATTTTGCAAAAAATATATGGGTTGAAAAAATATAGTTTCACTATAAAATTTATTTTGTTTATGTCTCTTTGTACATGTATTGTTGCTTGTTGCAAAATTGAGTTTATGGAAGTGCATCGTATAAAATAGAATAATTTTAGCTGACGCTCTCGTATATGAAATATTATTTCAAATACGAGAGGGGAACCTAAATCCTCTATTTGTCATGTATTCATGAAACTGAGCGAAAGAGAAAATTAAATGTTTTTCACTGCACAAACTACACAAGATAAGAACATTTTATGTGCTAGCCTAGCAATGTACTACGACCGGGATCTTCTCTGCTTGAATTGCTCGGTGCTTTCCGGGACGGAACTCATGTTTCTTAAGAGACCGGGAGCATAAAAATTCTGCCCACACGCACAAGTTACTCCCATTCTTTCTTTATCCAGTCTGCTGCTATTCTTTAGCTGCTTCAACTTGCTAAGTTTCCGCTGTTGAATTACTAAGGACCAAGAGACGGTATTGTGAATGACACTAACTTTTCTTTTATTTGATTTATTATTTGGACTCCTATGTCAATTAAGGGAGAAATTACTTTAACTCCGTATCCCTTTAATAGGTAATATTATCATTCACTAATGGCTACTTCTCACATTGACTATTCGTCCCATTCTACCGCGCATTATTATATTAATAGCCAACGATGCCCGAATGCATATGGTATTAGCTCTGTAGTAAAAGTTGGCAGCAACTGTTTCATGTGACGTGGGAAGAAGTCTCGTTCGTGGCACATAACAAGCCTTTCATCAGTGAGGTCCGGGTTCGATTCCCGTCGAATCTCATGTGAAATTCGTTCCAACAAAACGAGTTTGACTGCTTTACAAGGGCTAGTTCAACCGCTGTGCTGTGTCCTAAACCCTACCCCTATCCTTATTCCTTCCCAATTGTGGTCGCTGGGTAGTAACGCAGAAGCGCGTATGAGATAGGCACGTACGCCGAGATGCTATCAGGCGGTTCCCTTGACAACGACTTACGGACTACGACTTACGACGTACATAAAAGAAACGGAGGATTACTCCTTATCATAGTAATAATGAGCGCTCAACGCCGAATGAGGTTATTGAGACGCTTTGCGTCATTACAAAGACGCATCAAATTAAAACAAAAAAAAAAGAACTCGCACTGTCAGACGCCAGAAAACTTGCGCACTCGTACGTCGCAACATGTACCCAGGGACTCCGAGGACGTTCTGAAGAGATAGTGGTGTGTGGAAGCGAGGCAGCATGTTGCTCGCCTGTCATCTGCACCGAAAGTTCCCGCGAGGGCTGTTTCTCTCCGCGGCCCCGCCCCGCCCGGAAAGTTGCGCGCACGAGCCGCCACGAGTTGCCCGACGCGGTCGCACGGCGCGTGCGCACAACGAGATCGCACGACGCGGTGGCATGACATGGTTGCACAACACGGGTAGCATCGCCAAGCCAGTCGTAAATTGAGGAAACACGCACTTCCGAATATTTCTCCTAGATGTGACGTAGGAACTTATAAAAAATGAAGACGTACGAAATGGAAAGTAATTAACACACATCTATTGATGTTCCGGATGCTAAGTTTTTCGTATAATTTTAATTTTTTTAAAAGTGGTTTAACGATTCAATCTTCTTCCATATCAATCCACTCACCTTTTCTGCTTCTGTACTTCTCCTCTGTAATCCACCATCTGCTCTACTCAATGTTTGAAGGTTGTGCTATTCCTCTGTGATGCAGAGAGATGTCGAATTGGCAAAAGACAGCAAACATAAATAGTTATTTGGTTGAAATTTTCCACATTAGTTTAATGTGACTATTCCACTCGTGAAATTAAAACCCATAGTGTTTTACACACATACAAAATGTCCCAGTCAAAGCGGTGTTCCTCAAAAAGTTTATCACTTCTTCTATCCGAGTTTTCTTATTGCTTCTCCGTACTGGCCAATAATAGACTGTGACTCATCCATCTTAGGAGGCGGTATGCATCGATCGCTATGTCGATGTCCAATAAACCGCGTATGTGCTGTAACATAACCTCTTTGATTTTCACATTGTTTTCAGTTATTTTCAATATTTGGCGCATTTTGGAACTCTGTTGCACATCATTTCATTCGTGGAATAGTCATTTTAAAGACCACTCGTGCTTTGGAAATTTTCAAATAAATCCCCTGCTTGCTTCGCGAGTGGTGGATTTATCGACAAACTTTCCAAAGCATTCGTGATACTACCTATGATAAAGCGATCACAGCTTGATCTATGTTGAAATTATTGACAAATTTACGCGCAGCACGGGCTTAGATGCTTACCGTACACTTTCTTCATGGATTGGTTAATTAGGCCGAGGTAGCGATCTGCAAAAATAGCAAGAGCAACTACTGTTGTCGCTGCAGCGACTCTGACCCAGATGACCTTGGATTCGACTCCCAACGGTGGGCAATTTTCGACACTTGATAGGTTGAATTCAGGTGCTGTCTGGAAGAGAATTCTACAGGCCGACTGCACTGCCTCCTACTTTTGTAAGGTTTCTCTGATCAACACCAGGCGAATGTCAGAGCAGTATCTAACAAACGGGCTACAGTCCGCGCTCGATCTTTCCTTCCTCTTCCTTTTCCTATCCACACATTTGTTTTCACTATACTCCCGTACGTGTCGAGAGACCAATTGGGAGCTTAGCGCTTCTTCCGGCTGGAGCGGTGCCAGGCTGGTGGGAGACACCTTGAGGGGAAACCACCTGCCAACCGAAGTGATGTTCAGCGTCGGATCTCACTAAACATCGCGGGAGGGACACCGCTCACAGTTGCCGTGCCCAGAAACCTCATCCAATCTTTTGTTTTGAATTTTTCGTTGTCGTCTTCGCGCGTTAGCTGTTTGAAAATTGTGTAAAAAATGTTAATAGTTGTTTACGAAGTAAATATCGTAAGACATCTTCGTTCGAAATCGGAGATTTATAAAATGTGGCATTACGTAGAATGTATTTTTCGATTTCATAGTGTAGTCAGCGAATTCTATTGTCCAAAGTATTCTTATGGGATATTGCTTTAATTTCGATACATGTAACTGCTAAACTATTTAAGCAAAACTTTGGTAACTGTTTATGAACAAATTGAAATTTGCTACATGGAACAATTTCAAAAAGTTTCTCAGAATTTGAGTTATGATAAATGAGTTATGTTAGAATACTGGTGAAATCATAGCATGGCATTACAACATCAGAGTTTCTAAGCATTTCTATTACGACTCCGAGTTTGCCAAGAAGAGAAAATTTATTATTCAAAAGACAATTGAGAGTTGAACCAGGATACACGTGCATACATTGTCTCACAAGTTCCACGCTCATATCGAGAACATTATCTTATTCAAGACCAGTATTTATCACCTGTTATATCATAAGGTTCTTTCATATATTAAGGCACTTAAATATGTTTGGTTATTTGAATTCTTATCAACGATGTGGTAGTCTATATAAAGGTGGACCCTCCCAAACACATTTTTTCGCGTTTGCTGCCGTCGAAAATCTGTGTAGGGGTCGTATTTATGAAGCTAGCAGCGCTCTTAGGGGTGTGCCATCTGGAGGCTTGCTGGGAGGTCAAGGGGCGACTGGAATTGGCTAGGGGCCGTTCATAAATCGTAAAACCGAACACTGGCAGCCTGCTAGGCCTGGCAGGCCCCTGTCTGAGGTTTATAAATACGGCCCTTAATCAGTCAAAAACCTGCCACTGACGGAACTGGAACTCTAGAATCTACCGGTCAGAGTCTCTGAAGAGACATCAGAAATGCTGGTTGTGAGCTAACGTAGCCGTCAAAACAAAAGAAGTTTGTAAGGTTTTCGCCTCTCCTGTGGCTATGGAATGGGCACTGAGGCATATGTTGCGGCTATTTCCTGGTTTCGCCGCCACTGTGCACTGAGTTTAGCCTGGGAAGCATGAGGACAGCTCCGAGGTGCCCCGCAGACGCCTGGCGCCTGCATAATGCGGCCCCGGCGCGGAAGGATTGTGTGTCGAGAAGCCGCAGCGTCAAGTTACCCCAGGATGAGCCAAAGTCTCGCCTTCTCGGGTTTCGTTTGCTCTCGTTCTTCTTTGGGCGGGTTCGCCCCCGTCCTTCGCTGGCTGTTTCAGACGCTTTCCACCCTTTTCCATTTCCATTTATGTCACTTCACTTCTTCCTGTGTACAGTAATTTGGAAAATGTCCCAAGGATTTCGTGTAAAGTTCCCCCAAAATTAAAAATATGGATTTCAAATTCATGACGCCACGACATCAGCCAGATGGATTGGAGAATATCAATTTTGAATAAAATTGGCTGAACTATTTAGCCGCTAGCGTTGTTCACAGACGGACAGACGTTTTGCCGTCATTATATTTTTATGTATGAAGGACCCACAAAACATGGATTCTGGCTACATCACGTTTTAGAGGATTTTTTCTTACTTTAACAATTGGATTTATCCACTTTTCCGTTAATCAGGGCCTGGGAATAGGAGTTTTTCTGACGAAAATTCGCCGTTTTTTAAACTGTGTGTGCCCGTCCGTCACTCACAGTTAGATCTCTTCCGTTCAATCATTTGGAGGAAATGAGCCAATTGACAGTTCTCGGTGTAGAGAGGGAAATTACTATTTGCTTAGTTGATCCTAAGGGAAAATTCTAAGAGAACAAAAGGAGTTTTTTTAATAGCATCAATTGCGCGTCGGAAATATCAGACTGTTTTTGAGCAGTGCTGTCAGTAGTGTCACAGAAGGCGTACACATAAAATGATTCATGTTATTCATTTGTGAAGATTGGTGACGTTTTATAGAATACTACAATACAGTCCATCACGGCCAAATGACATTTCACAGCAAAATATGCTGCAGAAACAGGTCGAGCGTGGTATTTCGGTACACTCTACGTATTCCGCGACAAATACAAAAGAACTCTACAGTCAAATACATTGTCAACAGAAATCATTCGAAATAGGACACATGTTCATATTGTGATGTGGTAGGAGCACAACAGCAATCACCGACACGAGCTTCAGATATTTACATATGTATTAATAAGTATTTAAAATAAATAGTTTGATCATTTTGTACAGCTCTGATAGACACTATACCCCGATCACAAGAGCGATCCTTAAAAGATGCAAATCTGCCTGACTCGTGGCCCTCGCCTCTCCTCAGCGAGCTAATGCGCACAGCGTAGAGCCCCGGCGACCGCAGTCACCCGTGGAAAAACTGTTCCACAGCAGCGTTCCAACACATGGGTTGCCCTACGGGCATAGCTCGTCTCCGCACCGCTCTGGGCGCAATTTTTGTGCGCTCGCACGAGGTTTTCACTTCGCTAAAAAAAACCACCCCCGCGCTTTGCGCTCTTGCTTATATACCTCCCAGACCACGTGACACGCAACGTCATCTCGCTTTTGCGGGGCACTTCATGCCACGTGACTGTCACGCAGCCACGCATTTTGGGCATCCCTTCCCATCGATTCCTGGAAGTTCTCAAAATACTTCGGGGTGTCTCCGCCCCTAGCTACCGCCTTTGTACTTCCTTTCTCCACCCGGTATTCTCTGGCGTCCTAATCCTGCGACGCGGTGCCTGCAAGGCGGCGGTTTTCTTGCTTGTTAATACAATACGTTACAATACGTGTAACTGTTTTTCCTTATAATGATCGATAATTGTGACCTGCAATACATGAATGTTTCCTCTTTAAACATTTATATAAGTTTATACAGACCACAACTGACACTTTGTTATGAAATTCCCAATTGTCCACGAAATATTTGACTTCCATAAAACGATCTTCAATCTCGGCAACGCACAATATTCCAAGGTATTTTTATTCCAAAATGCTTCTTTCAATATAGAAGACGCACCTAAGTGGTTGATACCGACATTAGTCAGAAAAAGATAGAAATTGTGCGATCATCGTCATTCACACAGCTTTACCGACACCGTCTGGCTAATGTGCCATTAACTCCTAAGATTCGTCACGTTTCAGTCTTTAGCCGTGACCTATATCTTATGTGTTCCTGATGGCATTTGCAAACCACATTGCCCCTATATGTTTCGCCTTTCGTCCCCGTCTTTTCCGACAACCTTTCTTCCATTCCTCGTATCTTCTCTCTGTCATCGCGGAAGTGCTCCCCGTCTGGTCGCCGCAGCCCTTCCGTTTGCCCGCGCGTGTCGCGTTTCGCTATGTATGAGCTCTCAGCATGCAGGCGACGGGCAGCGAACAAGCGTCGTATCAGGGGCACGGGCGCCTCACACAGGAAGAGACATTTTAGATGGCGGGATCCGGCAGGGAGCTGGGTCGAAGCAAATCATGGCCCTACAATGTTGTTTTTACTTTCTCGTTTCGGTCTAGAGAGAACGTTGTGTGATGCTGTGCGAATAAAAAAAGACAATTTTTTGGCAAAAAAACTCTTATTACACGACTTTGGCAAAGGAAAAGAGGATAAATCCAGATGCTAATTTAGAAAAAAAATCCCATACCACGATGTGCCGCCACAAATCTTGTCTTGTGGTTCCTTGATACCAAAAACATCGAATGTAGACCGACTGACGTCTGTCGGTCTGCTCGTCTGTTTGTCTACTGTCCGTCCGTCCGACTGTCCGTCCGTCCGTCCGATTGTCCTTCCGTCAGTCTCTCCGTCTGTCTCTCCGTCTGTCTCTCCGTCTGTCTCTCCGTCTGTCTCTCCGTCTGTCTCTCCGTCCGTCTCTCCGTCTGTCTCTCCGTCTGCCCGCCCGTCTGCGTGTCTCTCTGCCCGTCTGTCCGTCCGTCCGTCCGTCCGTCCGTCCGTCCGTCCGTCCGTCCGTCCATCCGTCCGTCCGTCCGTCCGTCCGTCCGTCCGTCCGTTCGTCCGTCCGTCCGTTCGTCCGTCTGTCTGTCTATCCGTCGTCTGTCTATCCGTCGTCTGTCTATCCGTCGTCTGTCTATCCGCCGTCTGTCTATCCGTCGTCTGTCTGTCCGTCCATCTGTGTCTGTACGTCTGTCTCTGTCCGTCTGAAAAGATCTTTCTAAGAAATGTTAACCTGCAGGAAAAATATTTTACTATTTTGTCCCCAAACCTATCAAACAAGGGTATTAGGGACACAACTTACTCAAAGAAGGGAAATTTTATTTCTTCTTTGTTTTGTTACTTTTTGGAATAACGTAAACTTCTCTTTTAGATAGCCTCAGTAAACGCTATTACTTTTAGAGCATGCAAAGTGTGACAAATGTTCTATTTCTGGCACTAGTCTAAAATTGAGACGACGATGAAATGTAAAACTGTAAAAAAAATGCAAAAAAGAAATCAAAAGAATTTTGTCTGATTCCATCAGTTACTACTGGCCTTAACTTACACACACACAAACACACTGCTGACCCGTTACTTACACTCACATGCACTACACTACCGCAAATGCTATACGTGGTTCGGAAAAAAACCTGCAAGCCGATGGATTGTTCGGCGCTGGATCTTGCCATCGAGCGGGGGAAGAAAATCATGTCCCGCGATAGAAACATTGACGGAACAAATGGCCTTAGCAATTGGCACACCCGGAATTAAAAATCAATCGACGTATTTCCAATATTTAATTAATATATATTCTACATTTTGTTTGCACTAAAAACACTCTACGAAGGAATCGAAGTAAAACATAAAATAAATTTAAATATACCTTGGAAAAATTAGAAAAGTCTGAATAATTAGTTAAGTTTGCGAAAATTGAACAGAGAATTGTGTATTAAGGTAGAAAACAAAATGATCACAAGCGGAAGTAAAATATCCATTAATCAGTTTCGGAGATCGAGAAATCTCCCAAGGGTTCGTAAACCTCACTCTTTAGTACCACTGGCCAGGGTAATGTTTTTATTAAAAAATAAAGTGATGATTCCATAGGTTTTTATACATTTCTAAGGAAGTCATTTTTTTCAAAGCAAAATCAAATATGATATTGAACTTAATTGTAGGTATCATACTATTTATAATACATAAATATCTTTTCCCTTTTTGCGTTTCCTTTAAAATTATTGTTGCTTATTCTATGTACTTTTTAAACTTACTAAATACTAGGTCTTTCTACACTGTTCCTTCTAAGTCTATTTACTTATGTTTACAATTGATTGCGAAGTTCATTTTTACAACTTATTTAATGTACTGTTATTATTATTGTTATTATTATTATTAATGGAAAGATAAATATATGAGCTTTTATTTCCTGTTTCATCAGGATTAAAACATATCAGATGTAATTTGAAGTTACTAACTTCTAAAAGGATCAGGAAAGAACTTGTTTGATGCTATGAGCTAAAAATCATCAAACTTCTCATTTCGATGGGAATATTTTTCCTTCAGTTATGTAAAGATCCGTCAAAAAATAGTTCCAATACTTTTTTTCTTCCGTTCACTACTTCGTAAGTTGATACTTTTTCATTGTGATTTCACGACCATTGATGAAATATGGGATGTGGTTCACGGGATTGGTCAATATAGTAAATGGAAACAATTAGTTTGCCGACGTTTCGGAATTTATAACTCCTTTATCAGGGCTACTGTACAAAAAAGAAAAATAACAACGAACAAGATATGTATGATTTTGTGGCATGGAGTTGCTGTAGCATGAAGTCCTAACACTACAGTACGTTTTCATTCATTTACGTTAAGGCCAATTCAGACGAGTCTCGCCATGGACCCATGTGCTGCAGCAACTTCATGTTGGGAGTTCATGGAGTTAGTTTGGAGGTTAGATATGAAGCATGACTTTCTAATGGATTAGTAATGTGCGTACATTTTATATTACTTTTTTTTTATTGGTTTATTTAAGGTCGCATCAATATCTAAGGTCATTAGCGACCGCTATTGCTGTTAACGGTATGGTAACTATGTGGATGGAACGATATGGTGATTGATGATAAGGGGTGAAAGGACGAACACAAATACAACCATGCCCGAGGCGGGACTCGAACCCGCGACCCTTCGGTCCGAGATCACTACGACAGTACTGCCTTAGCGATCTCGGCCACCGGGCCGGCTTTATATTACTTTTTTTTTGGTTATTTAGACATAATCTGGTAGTTGCAGTTGTAAGTCGGTCTGAGTGGTTTCAAGCGCCTGGTTTGAAGATTCGAAGTGGGGTGAAGTCGAATAACGTCCTGGGCAAAGAACAAAATTTCCTTTTATTTATTTATTTATTTATTTATTTATTTATTTAGTCAAAAACAGTAAAAAACTGTATGTGACGTATGGGGGAGAAAATCATCTGCGCACGCTTCCTTGAGTTCCTAAATCCCTTCCCAACAATTTAACTATTAATAGTTGAAAGACGAAAAAATAATAGTAATAATAATAATAAATTTAAAAAAAGCGAGAGATTTTCATTTCAAAAACTAGATATTTTCGTTTCCGAGATATAGAAAACTTATTTGTAACGGTAAATGAACTGCAGATTTGATTTTTCTGTATTGATAACAAAATAGAAGCTCACCCTAAGCTCTACTACCACTTGAAGCGAAAGGAAAGCTCAACAAAACGTGCGCATAGTGAAGCTACATTTACGTCCAGAAGCAAATCAAGGGGCATCTCAGCATTTGCTCAATGGATCAGGGAAACTGGACAAAAACTCGATCGAGAAGGGGTTATTGACCCGGAAGCTGAAGTACATTACTTATTATAGGCATTTAAGTCTTTTTAAAAAATTATACAATGCAAATGTAAACTAATTCATTATACTATACCATTGTTTTGTTAAAGTAAACATCATTTTTTTAGATGATCAGTATAGTCTCTAATTGTATCGAAACAGTTAAGCAGCAGAAAAGATTTGACTTTCAACTTACACTTGTATACCATTTTTAATTGTTTAATTTCATCTGGCAATGCGTTGTAAAGTAACGTACATGTATTGTATGTGGATTTCTTGTCGTGAGCTGTTGATATTGATACTTGAACATGATTACTACGTCGTGTGTTGTAACTATAAATATCGGTATTACATGAAAATATGTTCCCACCGTTAAGTAAGTCAATTTTGACAAATACTACAGATTCGTAAATAAATAGGCAAGGCAATGGTAAGATTCCAAGCTCAATGAAAAGAGGCTTGCGGGGATCACGTGGATGGCATTTTTTCATTATTCAGATAATTTTCTTTTGCAATCTAAATGTCTGGGCACTAAAGGATGAGCTTCCCCAGAATAATATGCCGTATCTCAGGCGGGAATGTACATTTGCAAAATATACACCACGAGCTGCGTGAAGGCCGACAGAATTTGAAAGAATTCTAAATTCGTGACATAATGAGCTTAATTTAGTGTTTAATTCTGTTATGTCTTTCAAATATGTCTCTATGGAGGGTCTCGCAATCTGCTTATTTCAGATCCGACAACCACACAAGTATGTTTGTGTGTAGTATCTAGTTCCAAATACATATTCTCCACAGGATATGGAGAGAGTAAATATGGAAAAGTGGTGGAGTCCTGTGGGAAAGCCATAACAAAACCTTTCACGAAAATCGTTATTAAAATTTTGTGGAGCTTCATTAAAAATACCCACAACTTCTTTATACCATATTAAATTTTTATACATGTTGACATGCTCACAATATTTTCAGCATGTTTAGGAGTATTTTCGCGCATAAAAGTTGGGTCAGTACTGGTTTGCTTTAAGAATCTTTGTTTCTTATCTTTCAGTGCGATATGTCTCGACCATTCTGCTGACTTGAGATGCAAGCTCGTTATTCTACTGTTTGGTGTTTGATACATCCCATTTGGTGGGGTAGACTGTAACTGTATTCGTCTGTAAAAAGCTATAATAAAAACAAGCATCAAAGTCTTTATTCGAATTCGAAGTACAAGTGTCGAAATTCGTTACACAAATTGACTCTGAACTTCTGTAGTGTTAAATTTTTATTCCATACATAAACGAGCCAGAGCACTTTAGTCCGTTTAGGAGCGTTCTTTCCGCGTTCAAGTTTTAGTGATGTGAACGTTCGACCTGGGTATGAACATTTGCTCCTTCTGTTCGGAATGAGTTTTGTCGACGGAGTCTCGTATTCTGCCAACGCGTGATCATAGGAACTCGCCAGCGTAAAATGAGTAGTGTTCGAGTACTTTTTTGGTGGGAGTGGCATGTAGAGGGTGCCTCCGGATGGAAGAAGCCGTAACAATATTAATTAAAAACTCGAATAGAATTCCGTAGATCTTTATGACATAAATAAACCCTGAACTTGTTCTGGTGTTAATTTTTGATTCGCACATGAAGTCAATTTCAGTCAAAGGTGTAACATCCGCATGTAAGCATTAGTGCGCAGGTTAGCCTGGGAATAAATATGCCCTTCGCCATTGACGTGTGTTGTGTTGCCAGAGCGTGTTGCATTACACTGAACCCAGATCCGACCAAGGTGCAAGTGCCTAATTGTGTGATTCACGATACATCTCTGGGAGCTACTGTCATTGGTTAGAAAACATACTAATAAAAATATATTTCGAAATTTGCATTAGAATTTCATAGTTTTTTTACACTCGTAAATAATTTCAGAACAATTTCTGGAGTTAATTTTTTATTTATATGTGAGGAAGTAATGTCGCCTTTAATTGGAAAACGAGTTCATTTTTTAGCATATTTTCCCCACATTCAATAACATTTGTCGTTGGCCCTTGTAATAAATATATGACCTGCGTCTTCATTGTGCCGACACAGGATTTCGTGTTTTGCTGATCTCAGATTCGAGAAGCCAGCTTAGTGTTTGGTGTGTGATTCATAATGCACCTCGGTGAAAGATGGAGGTTAGCGCTTCAAAAAGCTCTTGCAAAAACACCTACGCCAGTAGCCGAACTTCTTAACCAAACATCGTGAATTCATTTCAAGCAGCTTAAGTCATCGCGCTAAACAATTTTAGAATTCTCTCGAACTTTATTAATATTTGTTTCTTAAGTTAATATTTGATCTTTACACGTGATCGGGTAAACACGTCAATGTCATTAGAGATTCGTTGAGATTTATTATATAAAGAAACGAAAAACCTACTTTCTTTGGTACTATTTTTTATTCAAAAGTCAGTTTGTCAAACTTTTCAGTTTGTTTAGAACTGAATGTTCCACTCGCAACAGTTGATGAACGCCCTAATATTTCCCTCTTGTCTTTCTTGTACATATGTGTTATTCACTGAAAACCGCACTTTCTATTCATTATTTTATCGGCGAAATCCACAAGTGTGTTAATGGCTATTGAATAGTCTATCCCACTTTAATATAGTAACAGGCTTTAGCTGGAAAATGTCACAACCTGAAACCTACTTCAAAAGCGACATTAGAATATTCTAGAGTTTTGTTACAAAAATAAATCCAGAACTTCTTTTTCTGGAAGTATTTCTTTTATTCACACTCGAGCAAGCCAATTTGCCAAGTCCGTTTAGATGCGAATGTTACATTCACAACTTGTGATAATCGCCATAATGTTCGTCTTTTGTCTTTCGTGCGCCTGTGTTGTCACAGAAGACCTCGCGTCCTATTGACCCCAATGTTCAAGGATCCCCCAAGTGTGTTAGTATACAGAGTATTATTCACCCCGCTTGGGGGAAAATAGAAACCGCACCGACTGGAAAAGTCACAAGTAAAACACACACTTCAACAACTTCATTAGAACTTTATTACGAAAATAAAACCAGAACATATTTTTCTGGAGCTATCTTTCTATTCACACGCGACCGAGTCCAATATACTCGGTCCATTTTAGGAACGTATCTTTCGCGCTCAAGATTTAGTGACGTGGTTGGTTCTATTTGCGCTGTTGCCATATTTCCTCGCAGCAACCGCACCGCTTGCGTGCGCAGCGTCGCTGAATAATTTCCGAAGGAAATTGCCACCTCGACGAACGATCCTTCCACGCAAGTCTTCCGACGATCAATATTTCAGCGCGGAATCGCTCCCCGCTGCCCTAGTCTCGCTCATTAGCTGCTCATTGGAAGCGGGAAGGATTGAATTATTACATAAATAAAGGACGCCGAAAGTCTTAATTAGTTCGAAGATGAAAGGTTTTGTTGAAAAACACATTGCTTACGAGTTTACTTTAATAATGAGACCTTTTAAACGTTGTAATCAATTCATGAGGTTTAAAAGATTTTAATAAACGTCTTGGAAAGGAAAAGAGTGGACGTTCTGTTGGTATAAATAGTTGTTGTGTTCTTACAAGTTGATTGTTGTGGAGAAAAAAGTTTAGTAGCGAAAAAATACACTTATGGATACAAACATTCAATACAAATTATATCAATGAATATCATGCAAACTCAACACATAAGGACAATTAAAAATACACCATGGTATGTTACAAACTATCTTCATGAAGATTTTAACTTGCAAGCAAATCGCCCAACACATTACATTTCTTTTCTCCAACTTTTATTCATATGTTATACAAATTCCAGCCCTATCGGAATCGTACAGAATTTGAAGTACACGAATACAAATAAATTCCCATTTCATTTGTTTCTTAAAATATTTTCTGAATTGAATTATTGGATCTCAATATCCCGTATTACTCATTTAGTTATAGCTTTTTAGTCAATCATCCATATGTAAAGTTTCATAAAACCGAATTATGATATTCCAAGAAAATTTGAATTAAAAAGGGCACTTGTTTTTCTTTCATGTGCAATATGAAACATTAAGATTTAAATATTCGTAATATGTAAGAGGAGATGTAATATATAAGAGAATTGTTTTGAGAAATAAATATTCCGAAGATGGGGTAAATGTTCTTATGCACCACATCTAACTGAAAATGACAGGTAACTCAGAGTAATATTTGATCCTCTTGGCCGCCTACCCGCGATCTCCTAATACCCAGAGAATGCTTTAACCGGAGTGACCGTCGTTAACTAATAGTGTGGGACATCCTATTACGTCTATTTTCATTCATCAACCCACTTGTACTATATTACTTCACTGTGATCGCACGCAAAATCGTTAAATTAACATGCAGTATGTAATGTTTGATTTCATATTCCAGTTTGTTAGAACATGTCTGGATAAAGGAGTTGGTTCTGGTGCGATCAAATATTGAAATTCCTGATTTAGTATTCTTGCGCTGCACGGGGTAATGATGTGTCTCGTATAAAATTTGGTACTCTCTAAAAATTATTGTAAAAGAGAAAATGGGGCATTAAAATAATACGTTATTTTAATGGTATTATTTTAATGACATTTCCAAAAAGACACGCCATGTAAAGGGGTGTCACTTCTTGCCAATTCACATTTCATGAGAAATGTTTCGTAACGGAGTTACACATGTGATATTTGGTCGTGAATGTTACACAATATCATAGTCGCAAAGGTTCGCCAGAATCATAAAATCTCCTTAACTTTGTTAGAACGTGACCTTCTGAACGTCTTTGCAAGATGGATTGCCCAAAAATAAGGGGCAAAAGCTACATATGTAACTCCGTTATGTGAAATTTCTCATCATAAATTTGTCCCACCATTATATTTCTACTATGCATATACAATTCATTCCATATACCATAAATGTTCCTATTAAATTAATTCAGGATAGCGGAGGTATGAACCACAAGGTAGTTTATGACAATATGAATTGTAATAAACAGAAAAATCAGCCATAGACGTGTTTCGGAACAATTTCATCCCAACATCAATGGCTCCAAGTAGCATGGATTGAACACGTGGTAGGTCCCAGTCAGAGGCCAAGTTGGCGCCATCTTATAAGTCGTTCAAAGTACAGCTACAAACTCTTAATACGCGTATGGCTGAGTTTTCTATTTATTAAAATTCATATTGTAATAAACTATTTTGTAGTTGATACCTCCGTTATCCTGAATTAATAACCATGGACAATCACAATATATCTGCTGCCACTACGGAATTGTTCCCATTACAAATTCCCTACTATAAACATTGGCGAAAAGTGATCTTTTTTGTCCCCTCCCTGTATGCTGTGTGCACACGTGACGTATGCACGCGTGTCGTGTGTGTGCGTGGCGAGTGTGCGCATGACGTGTGTGCGCGTGGCATGTGTGCGCGTGGCGTGTGTGCGCGTGGCATGTGTGCGCGTGGCGTGTGTGCGCGTGACGTGTGCGCGTGACGTGTGCGCACGCGGCGTGTGCGCGCGTACATGTGTGCGCGTGACGTGTGCAAGCGTGGCGTGTGCGCTCGCGGCGTTTGCGCGCATGGCGTGTGTGTGTGATGTGTGTGCGCGTGACGTGTGCGCGCACGACGTGTGTGCGCCCGTAACGTGTGCGCGCGGGGCGTGTGCGCGCGTGACGTGCACGCGTGGCGTATGTGCGCGTGGCGTGTGTGCGCGTGGCGTGTGTGCGCGTGGCGTGTGCGCGCGTGGAATGTGCGCGCGTGGCGTGTGTGCGCGTGGCGTGTGTGCGCGTGGCGTGTGTGCGCGCGGCGTATGCGCGCGTGACGTGTGCGCGCGTGGCGTGTGCGCGCGTGGCGTGTGCGCACGTGGCGTGTGCGCGCGGCGTGTGCGCGCGGGGCGTGTGCGCGCGTGGCGTGTGCGCGCGTGGCGTGTGCGCGCGGCGAGTGTGCGCTAGTGGCGCGTGTGTGGTTAGAGCAGCGCGGAGGAGAAGCGGCTGCTGAGCCTGGAGCGGCTGCTGCGCGTGTTCCTGCCGCCAGCGCTCGCCAAGCCCACGCGCGCCAAGGAGGTGCAAGCCATCCTGCTCTTCGCCTCCATGCTCAGCAAGGTAAGCGCACCAGCCAGCAACATGCCCGCAAAGCGTACACGGTTCATTGATTCAGTAGTGAATCCGCACGTCAGCTGCTAAGGTCGTTAGGCTTGTATGAGTAGCGCATGTTTTTTTTCATCACGGGTCATAGCGATGTTGTTCTCTCGCTGGGTGGGGAGATTGTCCCGACCTACCCATCGGCTTCCGGAGTTTTCCCTAACCAGGTACATCCCATCAACAGGGCACCGAGCCACCCGGTACTAGCTCCAAACTCTCGACTGGCTCCCAGAATGTGTGCTAGTGTAGTGCATTTAAGTGTAAGTGTGCATGTAAATAAGGGGTGAGGGAAGGACAAGGAAGAGAAAGGAAAGATCGTGCGCGGCCCTTGGCTCGTTTGTTAGGGTCCGGAATTCGCCTGGTGTTGATTGGAGAAACCATGGAAAACTAACGATCAGAGCAGCCGTCCGCTAGAATTCTCCTCCAGACAGCGAGTGAATTCGACCTAGCTGAAAAGCTAGTGTCGAAAATCCTGGGGACTCGAACCTAGAATCTCCCAGTCAGAGGCACTGCAATGACATCAGTTAATGTCCTGAGCCACGTTTGCCGGTACAATGTGTGGGAGATACTGTGTGTTCGTAAAGAATGTGCGGAAACATGTAAGGAGACATTCGTGAAATGTGCAGTGGAATATGCGGTAAACGTCTGTGGAGTATACTTTAATGGTAACATACTTTATGATTACATTTATAGTAAGTCGCAGTTACGGTATCTTTGTGTGTTTCGCTATTTCCTACCGACGGCCCAAATACTTGTAAAAGGAAGCCAATAACTGCGGACTAGATTAAAAAGTTCCAAAATGACCCAAATTGAACCTAATCTGCCCAAATCGTGGTGGTGTTAGTTAATTCCCTTATAATGTTGGTTTAAGAGCTTTACTGGGATAACCACAACGTGTTTAAATTCACATCACGAGTGAAATGTAAGTACTGGAAGTCATGTTTTTATTGAACAAACGTCAATAGACAGCGTGTTTGCTTAACAAATTTCTACCAACCACACTTAAATGTCAGTTAAGGAAAATCTGCAAAATTGAAAACATTGTTTACATTCGTTATGATGAAGATTTCTTTAGTTCTGATCGGATGCAAAGCTCAAAGAATCCTGAATATTTAAAATTATCAAGAAAAATTTGCAGCTTGCTTCCTCTTAATATGTTTTTTGTATTTTATGCAAGTGTTTAAATGCTAAAATTTAAAGTATGTCTACTAATAGTTAAGAGAAATCTCAAAAAATTCTGACCACACGCTAAAATGTGTACATTCATAATGATACTTTCACTGAATTCTGAATTTAAGTCTAATAGTAAATTTAAACATGAATATAGTAATGGAATATTGTACTATGGTCACCTCTCACGTATTTAGTTTGTTATACAACTTTTTGATGTATTTAAATCAATATCGAGCGCAATTGAAATTCTACCATGAATTTTTGTTGAATTAATCAACAAATAAGAACAAACATTTATAAAATTTACAGATAATCTTTCTGTGTTGTTTCATTCGTAACAAACGTCATGATTCTAATTCAAATAATTTATCCAGCTTTATATAAATGTAGCAATTGGTGACGACGAAAGCAACAGAGTACGAAAATGAATGTGTACATGACTGCTTTAATAATAATTCGCTTTTGTACTTTATGCATCGACAACTTCCAACAAAAAATGAATTTTCCACAACATGCCTTGGATTGTGTTATTTACATTTATTGTGAACATTTATTTCGTTTTGTGATTAACGTAACATAGCTCTATACATTTGAATAATTAATGGCCATAAATTATGCACCAACAAACTATGCAAGCGAATGCGTTAAGCCATGAAGCCGTTGCTGACATGATGTGTGGGTTTATCTGATCACTTGTCAAACAGCTGACTTTCTGTGGGTGGAGAGTAAACTGTACTAATGGACGTTACAATGAGGGAATTTTGACTTCTATCAATGTTCATCACAATTGAGTAATGCATTAATGTTGTTGACAGTCGAATTCGACCTCACAGAGATCGTCAGAATTTGAGAAGAACATTTGTTATGAATATTTAGAATTCTAGAAATATCTCAAATACAAAGTTTTTGGAAAATAAATAACTCAGAGATATATCTTAGTCTTATTAATTTACGTAATAATTAAGAGTAAAAAAATTGGGAAGTTTTTTTAAATACAAATGAATGAATCTTAAATGTTTCAAGAAAGAGCTAATTTATTCACGATTTTGTAGGTAATTGTAAACTAACTTTAACAAGAATAAAAATTATTTATTTTATGCGAAGGAAATAAGCCCAGAACTCGTCATAAATATTAATTTCTTGAAAATTTTGCTTTCTCTATGTTCCTTTTCGACAATGCGTATGTGTATCATATGCGCATATATTGTTTGTCAATCATAGAGAGAACACTTACATTTAAAAGAAAAAACTCTCCAAAATTCGTATATGTCTAACACGCCATATTTCACATAAATAAGTTCTGCGCGTTGTTTGCTTTCAGTATTAATTTTGAAAATTCTGCAACAGAATCCGCAATATTTTTTTGTTTGGATATTCATTCTGCTGTGTTTTTCTCGGGACTGGACAAACATGTTTCTAACTTTTTCAATAACGTCCGTATGCTGTATGCAAATTACCGTAGAACTTCTGTTGAATATTCGCTGAGGAATTTATTAGCGCTGACGAGTGCAAAACCTCGAAATCCACGAACACACACATTTCTTCTGTGATATGCTAGCACAAAATGTTGGTAGAAATCGTAGAATGTACTGTTTCTGACCATGATGTAGTGTATAGTTCTACTTGTGATTTGCGCTTTACTCAAAGAAATAGATAATCCTAAACAAAGAGTTTCTCATAAGTATCACACTTGAATCGCGTAAATTTGCTGGACTAACGTTAGGGTAGGGAGGGATGACAATGTCACATAAACTATTTGTAACAGCTTCAGGAAGACATTCTTTCAAAAACGTCGGCTATTTGAGAAAGTAACACTGTGAATAATTATGGAAACATTAATTTTTCTCAACAGAACAATATTGCTGAGTGTAATATTATTGCTATATTCATGGTACAATTCCATTTAACTTGTTGCAGTGATATTCACACAAAGTTAATTTTAAATATTAATTACGTAACATTCTGATCTTTCAAATGATTTTGGTGAAAAATCAAATTAATTTATGTATATATTGTGAATATCATGCTCCTTTATCGCAAAAGCATTTTCAAGAAATCGACAAACAATGATGTTTCACTTTGTTGGGCATTTATATCGGGAGATCAGTTAATTTTACTCATTGCGTTATAGTTCAGTTGTAAATATTGAAAGGACATTGACGAATACTCTACTCTGTGAACTGTTTATGTCCTTCAGCCAAACGTGGCAACATAGGACGAGAACTGTATTCTAAAAAAAATTTTAAAAGGAGAAGATCAACAAAAACTGATTCTTTAATCCCTGCCATAACCTGTATCCGTAAATTCAAAGAACGAATGCATGACGTCTACGGGATTTCGCTCGTCCTCCCTTCTTTTGAACCCGAGCCGTTATTCTGGCTTTTTGTAATTTGTAAATTTGTGTTTTGAATTTTATTAATTTATTTCCGTCATTCGATGGAGGTGCAACGGATGCGATGGAGGTCTGTTAGGGCACCAGCAGCTTTGTCATCCAAGAGTCGTGGATACCCCCTCTCACACTGACGACGGGGCAAAACATGATATTCTACCTGTCATTCAAATGGTTGCCGATCCAAAGTGTGAAAGTGGCGGAACAAGCGGGTTAGCTGTTGCGTGGGCTGCTTCCGAATACACCATCCCTTCATCGTAATTCATATCATAAATTCATACTCTTTAATCAATCAAAATTATTACTTCATTCCAGGACCAGACAAGGCTTTGGAACGCCAACAACAATAACAACAACAATAATAATAATAATAATAATAATAATAATAATAATGATAATGATGATGATGACCTATCCAGGTAGCCGAGATCGCTAAGGCAATAGTGCTCTGGCGGCGAGCCGCCCCTCGGGCATGGTTGTGTTTGTATGAGTATCTGTATGTTTGTGATTGTCCATTTCATCCTTCATCATTATCATTTCACATCTTCCCCCAGGGCTCACGACCGTGGGTGTAAAAACAGATTGAGCATGAAAATGCTGATCCCTCTATAAAAGCTGCTGATCTAAATGATGCTTTAAAAATGCTGATCCCCTCTACGATAGGTTGTTGCAGGTGAACTGTCGTAGTATAATCAATAAAGAAATAGAGTTTTGGAATCTAATTGATGCCTGTGATCCCGACATAGTGATAGGGACTGAGTCGTGGCTAACTCAGGAAATCGAATCCTCGGAAATTTTTTCATTCTGATTACAAGATTTTTAGGAGGGATAGAAATAGTAGAGGTGGCGGTGTCTTTATTTGCGTCAAAGCAGACATAAATATTAGATTAGATTGGGTTAGTACAGATTTTGAAATGATGGGAATAGAAATTACTACTTCAGGAACCGTGTTAGAAATTATTGCATGCTATAGGCCACCGGGTGACGGCTACGAAATTTTGGAAGATATCATACAAAGAACGGGAAATGAAAATGGTCATCCTATTGTTATCGGAGGAGACTTGAATATTCCTAGCGCAAACTGGGAGGGAGCCGTGAGCGAGGCGAAAGTCCAAACACTTGTTAACAGACTAGTTTGGGATAGGGGATTAGCCCAGGTAGTACGGTGCGCGACGCGGCAGGACGCGGTTTTGGATGTTTACCTAATTAGGCCGAAAGATCTTTTCATAACTTGTGAAGTCGTTGAGGGAATTAGTGATCACAAAGCGGTTCTTCTTGATTTAGACGAAAATATTTCAAGGAAATGTATTGCGACAGGAACGAAAGTGCGTCAGTTCAAGAAAGCAAACGTAGAGGGGCTTCATGAGTTTCTTAGAGAAAAATACAACAACTTTCTGAGAACAGAAGGAGGTATGGAAGAGATTTGGTGCGCATTTAAAGATATTATAGACGAAGCTTTGCAAAAGTTCGTACCATGCAAAACTCTAAAAAATAATCCGGATCCAGAATATTATAATTCAAAAATTAGGCGTATGAAGAGGATAACGAGAAATGCATTTAAAAACCGAAAACGCAGCACCGAGCATATGCATATTTTTAGAAATTGTTCGAAAAAATTAGAGCGAGAAAAGAAAATTGCTCAGGAGACGTATTTAAAAAACATTCTAGACGAAAAGGGAAATAACTGGTCAGGATTTTACAAATATGTCCGTAGAAGAAAGGGAAACAAAGAGTATATCCCAGTTGTTCGTGAACATCAAAACACACTCATCACAGGCGACCGGGCAAAAGCTAACGCATTTAATAGGTATTTCAGTTCGGTTTTCAAAAGCAATACGAACCATCCACTTATTCAAAGGTATTCGGTTACAAATCAATTTAATATTGAAGTAAACGTTCTACGTAATAAAGTAAAATTTATGAAAAATGGTAAGTCAAGGGGTCCAGACGACATTTCTACGGACATAATTAAACTAGGAGGAGAGGCAATATTACCGTACTTAATTAGAATATTTCACGTGTCTATGAACAATTCAAAAGTACCTGAAGATTGGAAATTAGCTTTTGTAGTACCAATCTTTAAAAGTGGGGACAAAACTATACTAAGTAATTATAGGCCGGTAAGTCTCACGTCAGTGGTCTGCAAACTTATGGAGCATCTAGTTGCGAGTTACATTAAGCAAGAGTGGGAAGTCAAAAAATGGCTCTATCATGGCCAACACGGATTTAGGACTAATTATTCATGCGAAAGTCAGGTAATAACGCTATTTCAGGACCTAGCAGATGAAATTGACGCGGGCGGGAGAGTAGACGCAGTAGTTATAGATTTTGCCAAAGCGTTCGATGTTGTTCCACACGACCGACTTGTTCAGAAATTAATAAATTCAGGCATCGATCCCAGGGTGGTGGCGTGGATTAGCGAGTTTCTGCGTGACAGGAAACAGAAAGTCCGAATTGGGCAAGAGTTATCTTCCTGCGCAAGCGTTACGTCAGGAATACCGCAAGGGAGTGTCATTGGACCTCTTCTATTTCTAGCGTTCATTAATGATTTGCCAGCGCAATTAATTTCAAATGTTCGGCTATTTGCAGACGATTGCATAATATATCGCATTATAAATTCGAAAGACGATGAAAATATGCTGCAACGGGATCTTGATGCATTATCTTACTGGGCGGAAAATAATGGTATGACCATAAATAGTTCTAAAAGCAAATCTATCACTTTTGGCAGAGGTCACAATTACAGCGTAACAAATTACCGTTTAAGTAACGACATTATTCCGAGAGTTTCTTCGTGTAAGTACCTAGGTATCCATTTCGATAGTAAATTAAGCTGGAAAAATCACGTAGATTTTGTTGTAGGGAAAGCGTGGAGATCTCTTCATTTTGTAATGCGTATCTTAAAAAAGAGTACAGTAAACGCGAAGGAAATTGCTTACTTGTCGCTTGTTCGTCCGATAATGGAATATGGAGCAATTTGTTGGGATCCGCACAAAATTATGCAGTGTAAAAATTTGGAAAGGATTCAGCGTAGAGCAGCTAAATTTACTTTCAGGGACAAGAAAAGGATAGGGTGGGATTCACTCGAAAACAGGCGAACATTGGCAAGACTTTGCGCCTTGTATAAAGCTTATAGCGGTCATCCAGCTTGGAAAGAAATTAAACGGCGGCTAAATTTTCCTACGTACATCGGTAGAGGTGATCACAGGCACAAAATAAATTTAAGACCGCAGAGAACGGATGTCGGGAAATTTTCTTTTACAAATAGAACGATAAGAGATTGGAATAGATTGCCTGCAAAAACCTTTGAACCCTTTCCTCGAAGCGTTCAACAATTTAGGAAAGTAATTTAGGGCATTTATAAGTTTGAGGTAGTTAACTAGGAATATTAAGTTATACAGTGAAGTGAAGTGAAGTGAAGTGAAGTGAAGTGTTGTGCAGTGTAGAGCAGAGAAATAATGAAGGTGTTTTTTTTTAGTGTAATAGTGAAGTGAAATGAAGTGAAGTGTAGGCAAGTGCAGTGCGGTCTTCATTGTTTAAGCACTCAGTGCTGTTTTAGATTGACGTTTCTTTTATCTTTTAGGTAATTTAATGTTTGTTTTTAAGATTCACCAGTTTTTATATTATTATTATTATTATTATTATTATTATTATTATTATTATTATTATTATTAATATTATTACTATTATTATTACGGTTATTATTATTACTATTATTATTACTGTTATTATTATTACTATTATTATTATTACTATTATTATTTTAGCATTATTATCAACATTATTATGTTATTTGCATGAAAATTAATATCTTACTTATGTAATTAACTGCCACCGGGTCACACCCAATTGCAGTTTAAATAAATTTTATCT
>BLKR01005606.1:0-76523 GCA_011170035.1 Teleogryllus occipitalis | reverse complement strand
AATATCAATGAATATAACCTCTCACACCCAACTCCACTCTCACCCTTCACGCGGGGAGCCCTGTTCAGTCGTACTTGTCTCAAGGTTGTGGTATCCAGCCCCTTCGGCGAGACAGTCGACCAACTAATGAGAGGAGGAGGTCCTGGTAGGGCTACTAGAAGGTAATTCTGGAATAAGGCCTATCAGGATGGTGCAAGGCAGCCAACTGGACTTGTACCTAGAGAGTCGGTGGAGGAACCAATTAAATGGTCAACAGCGGTTCTCAAAGCCTGAGTGGCTACATTTGTCCTGGCAGTAGGAATAAAATGCGCCCATAAGTATGGAGACACGTGCTAGAAAGAAAGCCTCGGAAAAAATGCCGCTACCCGAGGAGCGTCGGGGCGCCCCTGGAGCCATCGCTGGGGGTGACAGTATGCGAGCCGATGGTGACCAGGAGTTGAGCAGGCGGGCCCTGGTCGGGTTACCCGAAATGCGACAGCCTGAAAGGAGCGAACCCATATCTAATGCCTCCCCTGCTGAAGGTGCTGCGCAGGTGATACAACCAGCGCCCACCCAAGCAAGGCTGCCAACACAGCGCAGAAAATGGCCAACGGCTGTTAATGAAGAAATAATGCGCATCTATTACCGGATCACAAAAATTGACGCAGATGTGACTGGATACAGGCAGAAATTATTTAGAGAATTTCAACAGAGTTTCCCTGAATATTCCGTAACTGAACAAAGAGTGTCTGATCAGTATCGAGTGATTTTACGTAATAAACTGATTCCTGAGACACGGCTCCAGACCATTAAAATGGAAGTTGGTCGTGAGCTAGAACTGGATGAGGTTGAGAACTTACAACCTAGTGAAACAGAAATTCACCCGGAGTCCCACAAAAATATCCCTACAACAGATAATATAACTACAGCTGAAGACGAAAGACTGGTGGAATCGCTGAAGATGGGAATGAGAGAAGCTATGTTCCAATTTGAAGGGACTAACCCAACTATGAGACCAGTGTTACCTAAGATTAATACATCGAGACGAATGGCACGTATTATAGATATTATGAATTGCGAGGTACTACCAGAGGAAATTGAAATGGCGCACAACTTGCAATATCTCCACCTTGTTATATATTGTGCTGCAGTTGTAGTAATAAAATCCCTGGGAATAGACTGTGAAAATCTGTCAGGTAAAAAGCAGAGAGGCCGGATGATTCCACCTTGGGAGAGGCGTCTCGTCAGGAACATCGAAATGCTGAGAGGTGATATTGCCCGTATGATGAGTTATGCCAATGGTATTCGATCACCAAAACTTGTGAAGCTGGCAGATCGTATTATGAATAGAAGTAAAACGCATACTCGAAGAGATGAACATAATACGACAGTACAACAGTGCATTGACACGCTGAAACAGAGACTATCTGTATTAACAAATCGATTGTCCAGATATAGAACCAGCAGAAGTAGGAGGAAAGATAACATTTTGTTTGAAAAATCTGAAAAGAATTTTTACAGAAACCTGGGAAGAAAGGAAGAAGGCATTTACAAAGGATTATATCCAACACGAGAGCAGGTGAATGATTTTTGGGGTAAGCAACTTTCTGATCCAGTGGAATGTGATGTGAGAGCGAGCTGGATTGGAGAAGAGAAGAAACGCTGTGAACATCTTACCAAGATGCATTACCAAGAATTTACAACTGAAGAAGTCAGTGAAGTAATCAAGAACCTATTGAATTGGAAAGCTCCAGGACCAGATAAAATTCATAATTTTTGGTATAAAAGATTATGGTGCACTCACCAAAGGCTGGCTGAATTGATCAATGATGTCATACAACAACCAGATAAGATGCCAGAATTTCTTACCCAGGGAATTACATATCTGATATCCAAAGCCCCACAAAAACAAGAAGATCCAACAAAATATCGCCCTATTTCTTGCTTGCCAACGATGTATAAAATCATTACATCGTGCCTTTCACAACGGATATACACCCACTGTAGAGACAACGATATTATTGCAGTTCAACAGAAAGGCTGTAGCAAAGGCTCCATGGGTTGCAAAGAACAATTAATCATAGATTCAGTAGTGTGTGGTCAAGCATATGCAAAACATCGCAACTTGTTCATAGCGTATATTGATTACAAAAAAGCCTTTGATTCTGTACCACATACCTGGCTGATAGAAATACTTAAGATCTATGAGGTTGATACAAAAGTTGTCTCCTTCTTGGAACATGTTATGTCGAAATGGCGAACAAAAATTATCTTAAGTACTCCTGTTGACAACATCCAAACTGATACAATCAATGTGCGAAGAGGTATTTTTCAGGGAGACTCACTAAGTCCCCTCTGGTTTGTCATCTGTATGAATCCGCTATCTAATCTCTTGAATTCTACTAAATGTGGATTTGGAATTAAATTGGGAGCAAGAATGATGTATCGCATAAATCATCTTTTATATATGGATGATTTGAAGATATATGCTTCGACAAAATCTCAACTTGAACAACTATTGAGTATTGTGGAATCATTTTCAAAAAGTATTAAAATGGAGTTTGGCCTGGAAAAATGTCGTACATTGAATATTGTAAAAGGAAAGCTCCAAGAGGGAGCCTTTGAACTTGAAAATAAACAATTGATACAAGCAATGTCTGCTGAGGAAACGTACAGATACCTGGGAGTGAGACAGGCAAGGCACATTGACCAATGTAAAATGAAAGATGAACTTGCAGAGGAATTCTTCCGAAGAACCCGAAAGCTCCTGAAAACAAAGTTGAATGGAAGAAATATCATAAAAGCTGTTAACACCTATGCTGTCCCAGTCTTAAACTACTCATTTGGCATTATTAAGTGGAGCAAAACTGACATTGAGAACTTACAACGGAATATGAGAGTTTTAATGACGAAAGCACGCATGCACCATCCAAAATCTGCAGTCGAACGTATAACACTTCCGAGAAATATGGGTGGAAGAGGACTCACAGACATTGGAAACCAACTTTGTCGGCAAGTGAAGAGCATGAGAATGTATTTCCACTCTGCGGCAAATACATCAAAACTGCATAAAGCAATTTGTGAAGCAGATGTCTATACTCCGATAGAGCTGTCGAGACAGGATGTTGCAGACTTCTCATGCAATGACGGCCAAAAGAGAGATTTATGGATGGCCAAAGCTCTTCATGGAAGACATCCACATGAGATGAGCCAAGAACATGTCGATTTGAAAGCATCGAACTACTGGCTTATATCAGGACAGATCTTTTCAGAAACTGAAGGGTTTATGTTGGCTATTCAGGATCAAGTTATTCCAACGCGTAACTATTTGAAGCGAATTGTTAGAGATAGCAATGTGCAGAATGAGTTATGTCGTTATGGTTGTCCAACAGTGGAATCAATTCAACATGTTACCTCGGGTTGTACACATTTGGTAGGCACCGAATATAAACAGCGACATGATTCGGTGGCCAAAATTTTACATCAAGCGTTGGCTCAAAAATGTCGTCTTCTGACTGAAGATAAGGTACCGTACTTTAAGTACCAACCTATGAGTGTACTGGAGAACGAAGAGTGGCGCTTGTATTGGGATAGAACTATCTTAACAGACCAGACAGTGATTCACAACAGACCGGATTTGGTTGTGATTAACAAGTGTGAGAAACATGTCATGCTTATTGATGTTTCTGTCCCAAATACTGGCAACATTCAAAGCAAATACACTGAAAAAATCAGTAAATATGCAAATCTTGTTGAACCCGTTGAGAAACAGTGGAATATGAAAAGAGTCAACATTATCCCGATAATTGTTTCCAGCACCGGAGTCATCCCTAGGAGTCTGATTGGGGGCCTTAAGCAACTGGGTTTGAATGAAGATCTGTACAAACCCATGCAGAAGGCTGTTGTTATTTCAACAACAAGAATAGTACGGAAATACATGGGAAACAATGTATTATAAATTCTTTTTAAAAAATAGATGTATTGTGCTCTGATTATGTATATCTGTGCAATTCATTCAAATGTACCAATAAGATGAGAAAGTAAAAACAATAATAATAATAACAATAATAATAATAATAATAATAATAATAATAATAATAATAATAATAATAATAATAATAATAATAATACATTTCAATTAACTGCAAAGTTCTGCTCAAAAAGCCTGTATATCCACCTAACTACATTTGTGTGCATTTAAAACGCAATTCCTACGAAATTTAAATCTCTGAAAGTAATAACTTAACAAGAAAAGTTTATTTTAAATAATGTAAAATTCTTGCAGATTTTTCGAGGTTTAAAGGAACGTCTTGATTACAGAGGGGCGGGGAGGGGAGGGGTGGGGGGATGGCGGGATAGCAGGATGGCGGAACGGCGGGGCGGCGGGGTGGCGGGGCGACGAGGGCCGCAGGCTGAAGCGGCGGAGCGGGTCGAATTCGCCGGAGCCGCGCAAGTGGCCCTCGAGACGTGGCGAGGCGAGGCGAGGCGAGGACGGGACCGGGCAGGGCAGGGCGGGGCGGGGCGCGCCCTCCAGCCGAGTGTCGCTCGAGGGCGGAGGTGCGGATCCGCTCACGGCGCCTCGCCGCGGACTTCGCGCGCCAGGAATGCACGCTCTGTGCGACGCGCGCAGCTCCGCCAATGGCTCCACTCTACCTGGTGGCACTGGCGGGATCGAAACTCAGAGAACGTAATATCTCTCTCTGACACTTACGCATATGGAATGGAATATAAATTTTATGCTAATAGTCACGCAGAATACTCGCATGAATACACGTCTAAAAATTACAATAATAATAACAATAAATAAAAAGAAACAAAAAATGCAATTAATAAGGATATCTTATTTTATTGCAGCTCCTTTCATACTCACAACTCTCACAATTTTACCACAGTGAGTCACTTCATTTGACTGCGACATCACAATCATTTTCTCTTACTCTACTTTTCTGTAATCTTATTTTTGTCTTTTCTACATTCATTTTGCTTCCTTGCCTTTTCCTTACTCAGTGTAAAGAATATATTGTATAAATGCGGGAAAAACGGCAATTTTTCGACAGAAAATCTCTCAATGCCGACCCTGGCATGTACACATGTCTTCATGAGAAACTAAAAACATTTGCAAACGTTATGCAACCTTGACTTTCTCATCAAAAACTACAAATGAAATTAGGAACATGTATCTGCAACTCCATACGTATTAAATGGCCTGAAGCATTCTTTGTGATTTTGTAACTATAACGGTCTTGGTAAAAGAATAAATGTAAAAGACGAGAGATGGACAGAGGAAATAAATGTTGAAGGAAAGAAGATCAAACATCTAGAGTAAAAACACACCAATTTTTGGATCTACTGACCGAAAAATGAACAGAGCATTCCTAACAGTAGAAACTTATTAATTTTATTTATTTGAATGTTATCTTCGTTAGTTATAAGAAACACTGTAAATTTGCTTCTCGAATAGTTTTCAATCCCCAAACATTCGTGTTTTTCTATTCTACCATGAGCAAAACGCTAATTCTTCCGCAACACACATGAACGAGAAAAATATCCATGCCAGGTGCGGTATTGGATTCCGCAAGTTTTCGAAACAGAGCCTACCATTCTGTACCTTAATATTCTGCGTGGGAGAACGAGAGGGCAGCAGGACGAAGAACAAGATGACGGGAGCGCGAGACAACGGGGGAGAGACAGACCGAGAGGAAGAGAGACAGAACAGAGGGAGAGAGCGGCAGAGTGAGTTGATGCGGAGGCTGGAGGGTGAGAGGGAGGATAGTAAGAGGGTGGTGGGCTAGAGGGAGGGAGGGTGAGGGACAGTAGGGAAAGATGAGATGGCAGAAAAGTGAGATGATGAGTGGGTTGGAGGCTGAGAGGGAGGGAGAGTAAGATAGTACGTGAGTTAGAGGAAGGGAGGTAGGGAGGGTGAGGAAGAGGGCGAGGGACAGTAGGGAAAGGCGAGATGGCGGGAGAGTGAGAAGATGAGAGGTTTGGAGGCTGAGAGGGAGAATAAGAGGGTAGGTGGGCTAGAGGGAGGGAGGGTGAGGAAGAGGGCGAGGGACAGTAAGGAAAGGCGAGATGGCGGGAGAGTGAGAAGATGAGAGGTTTGGAGGCTGAGAGGGAGGGAGAATAAGAGGGTAGGTGGGCTAGAGGCAGGGAGGGTGAGGAGGAGCGCGAGGGTCAGTAGGGAAAGGCGAGATGGCAGGAGAGTGAGAATATGAGTGGGTTGGAGGCTGAGAGGGAGGGAGAGTAAGAGGGTAGGTGGGCTATAGGGAGCGAGGGTGAGGAGAAGGGCGAGAGACAGTAGGGAAAGGCGAGATGGCGGGAGAGTGAGACGTTGAGCGGGATGCAGGCTGAGAGGGAGGGTGAGTGGGTGGGTGGGTTGGTTGGTTTTAGGGAAGGCAGGAGGGCGAGCGGAAGGGCGGCCGCGTCTGTGGGAGGTGCGCGCTCGGGCGGTTAACAAGGCCGCTTCCACCAGACGGCAGCGCGCGCGGCAGAGTCGACGATGGCGGCGGCGGCGGCGGCGAAAGAGCAAAGTTGGCCTTTGACGGCGCGCGGGCGGTCGGCCGCCACCCAGCCACCCGCCCCCGCCCCCGATACATGTTTAATGACCGCGGGATTAAAATTTCCCTCAGACTCAGCGCCGCCCGCCATCTCACCCCTCCCGCCCGGCACGCAGAGCGCAGCCACGTGCGCCTTCGCCTCTCTCAAGTTCCACGACACTCGTCGCCAAAGAATGTTGCTCGTGGAAAGACTCGCTGCGATCAGCCGTCTACGAGAAGGAGCGCGTCACATACGGACACTTTCAGTTTTGAGAAATCTAAATTAGATGTGATAATATCTACATAGCTGACCGTCAAAGATATAGGAAAAAATCATAAATTGACTCACGATATAATCGAGCCTAATAATAATTGAACTTGAAAGAGCTGTTCAGAAGAGATTATCTGACCCACATAATTTTTATACGTCATTTGGGACTTTGTAGCGTTGTGGCGGTGCATACTATTGTCATCTACACATTTATAATTGAAGTCAACCTCGAAGGTGCAGGAATGTTTATGCGTCCAGGTCGGTAGGCAAGAACTGTTGAATAACACATGTAGAATGAAAATTTTTCTGTCTAATGGCACAGCTTCGGTAGCTTATCATAACATCACGTTCCACGTGTGAGCTATTATTCTTTTGTCTCATAATTACTACCTCCTCACAAACACCCCACTATCTAATGAATGGGAAAGGCAATGGCAAACCACGACATGGGATCATCTGCCCAGAAATGGGGCACACATGCGAAAACCTCCTCTAATGCCAATGTAAGAGAACCGAATAGGAGACTTAAATATCATCATACGACTAATATAATAAGTATTCGCATTATAATCGTACATACATCTCACATGTATCTGCAATTATAATGTAATATACTATGACATAAAACAAAGAAAACCGTTTGAATATTATTATTCAATTCTGGATACATAAAATTCAATATTTCCCTGAAAATCAACATTAATTTCTTGCATACTTCTACGTAGTGTAAAGAAAGTTATGTAATGATACAGCAAGAAACTGTGACTTTTTGACAGAAAAATTCGTTTTGCGAGTCCCTCGTATTGAAAAAGTGCATCATTCTTGCTTCCTTGTGTGATAAATGACTTTCTCTAATAAATTGTGAGCTGAGAATCCACGTTTTGTGGGATCTTGATATATAATTGATATACACGTATAATTAATTGCTTTGCAGCAAAACATCTCTTCGTACACCTGTTTGTGTTTGATTGTTAATAGGTGGTTATAGAAATTTAATAAGAAAAATGAAAGGAAATTTTACTCCTTAATACGATTCGTAATGCTCTTACAGTTTCTTGTATAAAAAATGTTAAGTTTCTCTTTGACCAAGTACGCAATTAGCAATTATGAATGGGTGGTTTTTCACTAATTAGTCTCCCTTTTATTCAATATATTTTTAATTCAAACAAATCTACTATGGCAAGGGGCATAGCGGGGCGACTATATAATATTGAATTTTTTTAAAAACGTCTGTTATTATTAAAACTGAAGTGTCTGCCTGTAATATTAAAATATTTGTCGTCTTTACCCTACTATGGTTATTTACGTATGGATATAAAAGCCTGTATAGTGATTTTTACAATATATTGGGAATTTAGGATTTTTTTCAATAAATTGGAAGTCTAAACATACTAGTATTTCCATACAATGTTTCATGGATGATGGAAAAGTTTATCGTGCATAACTACGAATACGTTTTTCACATCAAAATATTCTACATAAATTATACTGAAATAAAATATGTTTAACAACTAATATATCCTATATTGCTCAACTGCTTGTAATTATTTTTGAGACAGGCGTATCATGCGTCAAAATAGGACCTTATCAAAACGTCTTGGTTGGCTGGATTCAATGTATGAGGATAGTCTGAAGGTACCGCGACATCTTACATCTCACACCCGAGTCGCTTTATACCGATTACAAAAGTGGCCTTTGCCAGCCGATGGATTTTTGTTTCGTTACCTTCAATTAGTTTCCGATATACATTCAGATGATAGATATTACACGATAATCCCGTACCTACCTCTGTTTATACACTGATTTGGACAGTGCCATTCAAAATATTTAGTAGTAGTTATGTTGAGTTCGACGACACTGCAAGTGTAATTTAAGTTTCGCTAATGGAAGTTGATTAAGAATAAACAACAACGCATCTTATGTGTACTTGAAACCAGAAGCAGCGATTATCTTGCGAACTCGGCAGGAGGGGCCGGGCGAGAACGGGTGGGGTGGAGCAGGACAGGGAGGTGATGGACAGGGTGAAGTTGGTTGGTTGGTTGGTTTTTTCGTGTTTCCGGGCTCGTCAACGGATTCGGTCATTAGTCCCGTAAGTGTAGTGCATGTTTGTTCTCGGCATATGGCGGTGATCTTCCCCCGCTAGATGGCGAGATCCGGCGCCGACCTACCGTCGGCTAGTAAGGTTTCCCCCTAACCAGGACTCTCCCACCAGCGGGGCACCGCCCCAGCCGGGACAAGCTCTAAGCTCCCGACCGATCCCCCGGAATATGTGGTAGTGTGGTGCATGTCAGTGTAAGTGTGTGTGTAAGGGGACAGGATAGGACAAGGAAGAGGAAGGACAGATCCCGCTCGGTCCGTGGTCCGTTTGGTAAGGTACTGCTCCGGCATTCGCCTGGTGTTGATCGGAGAAAGCACGGAAAACTACCGATCAGAGCAGCCGATCGCTAGAATTCTCCTCCAGACAGCGACTGAATTCGACCTAGCTGAAAAGCTAGTGTCGAAAATCCTGTCGCAGCCAGGACTCGAACCTAGGACCTCCCGGTCAGAGGCGCTGCAGTGTTCACCTAAGTATATACAAAAATATCTAGCTAAACCCTGCGATTACACCGCATCAAGGGATGGGACTGCAGAAACCTGTCAACAAATGAGTACTACATTTGTACTGTGCAGAAAATCAAGTACCCCAAAAATACTGCTTCATGTAGTTATTATTCTCCAAAACTGATGAAATAAAGGAAGTTTACACATTTTTTGAAACAATACAATCACTATTCTTCGTGAACACTGAGTTAAACAGGATTCTATAAATATAATTGAAATGTAAAATTACCAAGATCTGTACATGTAAGTTGTAGTGGACTATTGTAGACTACCGTCCTATTCTCCTTAACGAAAACACCTACTTATAATCACTCAAATGGTTTTGTAAATGCATACCTGCCAGATGATTACTGGACTTTGCGATTATTTATATAAACTTAATAAACTTTGCGTTTAAAAATAGTCGATCTTCGAACTTAAAACAGTTGTTGCTTTTGCTTCGTCAACTATTACTTAATGATACATGGATATCCTCGAATTGTATTATAATTGTATTGTGGTTGGTTTTGAAAATGACGTAATAAACCAAAGACTGTAGAGAATGCTATTTTAAAAAAACAAATGCTGCAGATACAACTTACTGCAACGTTCATTCTATTAATTTTAATGTGTTAATAAATGACAGCGTTTTAACAATAAAACCAGTTAATAAGAACAAGTGACAACACATCTAGGACCTACTACCTTTCAGTTAAAGAAAACAAATCACAAAATTATGTTGAGTAGAATGCTTCTTCCTCCTTTCCTTGCAAAGCAACATCCTAAACGAAAACCCTTCGAGTTTTAAATATATTGTGACATACCAATATGTCACTGAATATTGTACAATATTTATTATAAATGGCATCAATTAAAGGGGATAAAGTATGTGAATATGCTAGCATAGCAACGGTAAGCGAGCCGTCGTCAAGGTCAACATATTTATGCAGTGACAATCGCGGAGACGGCTAGTTAATTCTATATAGAATTCTGGGATTGGCCGAAAAAGCAGTGACAGTCGTGAAGACGCTAGTTCGTTTTGCAAGAAATTTAGAGATTGGCTAGGTACGAAAGTACATCAAATGTTATCTGCAAATAAACAATCGAAATTATGAAACGAGCTTTGCAGGGCTGAAAGAATACGAGAGACATTCATTCTGACTGATGCCGTGCTCATAAACGGATCGTGCTCCAATTAATGTTAGGAGTTTTTTTCTTTTGGGACTTGTAAGCATCTACTAGGGAATGGATGTTGAGAAAACATCAAAATTGGAACTCTAAGTGTGACAGTGGAGCTTAAAATATTTCACATGAACGAGTTGGAGGGACATTGAGGGCTTGGGCGAAGTTGTCAGTGATTGGAATGGAATGTTAGCAGCAAATCGTTTATTGATCTGATGAACGGTGATTGAAGTGAGCTTCCGAGAAAAGAAGAGAGAAGATGGTGTCTGGACCTGAGGACGGCGGCGTCGGAGATGGATAAAGATGGTCAAAAAAGCGCGCGAAGACATAAGGTTGGAACGGTCATGACAAACGTTTAATTTTATATTGGATAAAGTTATACAATATAAACAATTGTTTGTTTTAAATCGTTTAATAAATTTCCATGTTTTTGTGAAATAAATATATGATTTTTCATTGAGCCAATTCTAGCAATGAAGTAGCAAGATAGAAAGATATTTGCTTTTCAGGTTCCTCGACCGAGTTTGTTTGAATAAATTGCAGTTTATTTCAAATGGCGCACCAACTGGGGCTCGATTTTGTTTTAAATCAGACAGTTTATTTCAATATAGATTTGTTACAATTATTGCAAACTTAATTCGAAACAAAGAAGCATCCATTCCAATTCCATCTACAAAACAAACGTGCACTATATTCAAGAAAAGAAATGTATTTAAATTAGAGGTTTATGTGCAAACTCCGAACAATGTGGGCAAATAATGGAAGCAATACTATGGTAGATGTTCGCTTGTAAGACAAATGGTAAACCAGCGCTCACATTGTGTCTCACGACACTACACGGAACCTCGCATATTATGCACACCATTACCGATCCGTACAGCACATCCGACTCGACTACAGCCGGCAGCACTCCGAAGCCAAGTGTCGTGTGTTCGAACGTGCCCTCAAGGCAGGAACAATGCACAATAGACCCGCATCCATCCCTCCTCGATGTGCGTGGGGGCGCGTAATGAACTGAACTCGAAATGATGAGATGTACGATTCGATTCGACAGGATGTTTGCTTCGAGTCTAATGACGGAAATAATAATTGGTGATATAATCTCGAACAGCAATATTTAAGGAAATTATATTATTGAATTAGAGAAAATGATAACTAATAAACACTTAAGAACTCTAGTTTTGCTTCACTACATTGATATACATTTTTGTTTCAATTTTGCTGTATTATAAATTTACTTGAATTATTTTTTAACGGTCTGTTTCTTAAAAGAAGGTTGGTATGTCAAATATCCAAAATAAAGCAATGTCTCCGCGAGTTGCTACAATTTTCTCGGGAAATAACACAGCATTGGTAGACGCTGTGCTTCCAGAAGGAAATTGTTTATTTATTTGAAGAATTATGATATTTATAATAAGAGTGTAAAGTTGATTCGTCTCCCCCTTTTGAGACAACAACTGAAGCAAATTCGACAATCTCAGTGTTATTTGGAAGAAATGTGGAAGTTATTGAAGTCTGAATCAACGAATTATTCTTATCTTACAAATTACGTCTTCGCAAAGTATGAAATTATTGAGAATTAATGAAGTAAGATATAAATAATTTTAGTTGCATTATATTAAACATTTTACTTACAATGTTTTCACAAGTAGTAACCGAAAATTGAGTAATCTATGAAATAAAATTGTGTAATACTTAAGAGTTATATGAGAAAAAATATTACTTTCGAATTACATTGATTAGTAATATTATAATAAAATCAATTTAAAAAGATGATTGTGAGAAATATTTTTGGACCTTGCCTACATGTTTACTACTAATAAAAAACGTAATTGAATGACAATTTATACCGAACATAATATAAAATAAATTAACTTAAATTTGGTCAGTTTTGGTATTATAGAGCAAGCAGTATAAACTGTGCTGGGCTTAGTCCATTTAATAGATTCATTTCAACATAATTTCCTCTTATTTAAAATATCTTTAAATTTCATTTGAAGAAAAATTTAAAACCAAAATGCTTTCAGAGAGGGCGTGAGTTAATATAATTATTTTGAAGTATTAGAGATGGCGTAGTATATCTACAACTTCTCTAAAATAATGAAAGGGAGAGAAGGACATGGTACATACCGCTCATGTAATGGGCAGGACTTACCTAATCTCAAAAAATTAATGTTTGAAAGCTTACCGACAGCGATAATAACATATTTGATTATTGTAGCGAGGGATGTATTTAGAACGTTGTTTGAATGTAATTGCACAGAGGTTCGCTTTGCGTAATGCCTATCTAGTACAAACTAAATACATAGTTGTACATCTATTATTATTGTTTTTATTACTTTTAGCAATACTACTATTAAAATTATTATTATTATTATTATTATTATTATTATTATTATTATTATTATTATTATTATTATTATTATTAATTTTAGACATTTTCTCACAATACAATCCATACAATAAAAGCTTCTAACCTCTAGCTCTGAGGTGTTATAGTTAAAAACTTCCAAGCTACTTACATGAACGCCTGAAAAAATGGAAGCTAAAAAAACATAAACAGGAAGGTATGGAGCTGAAAATATCGTTGAATGTAATTAAATATTACATAAAACGTACAATTTGTAAATAGAACTAGTGCAAATGTAAAATTAAAAATTGTCAATAAACATTTGAACATTGTGAATATAATATAATGAAAAACACTATGCGCACGACTGCAACGCGAGACCCATAAAAAGGAGCGGTGACCATCGCGCTCACGGCGGCACGGCACGGCACGGCACGGCACGGCACGGCACGCCACGGCACGCCACGGCACGCCACGGCACGCCACGGCACGCCACGCCACGGCACGCCACGGCACGCCACGGCACGCCACGGCACGCCACGGCACGCCCCCGCAGGCCTAGCCACGCCGCGCCGCACGCAACACGTGGCAGGGCCGCGCTCGTAATTCATCCGCAATTATTTTTTTTATTTCCGCGGCGCGGCGGTGGCGGCGGCGGTGGCGGCGGCGGTGGCGGCGGTGGCGGCGGCGGCGGCCTTATCTGGGCCAATTTTTCGCGGGAAATATTTGTTCTGGGGCGGCGGCTGCTATCGGAGGAATTGCGCCAATTAAGGAGAATCTGCGAGCGCTCGCGGGCGCCGTTATTGCATTGTTTTTCCCGGGGTTCTCGGCGCGGCGGAGGGGAAAAGAGAGGCGGAGAAAGCGGGAAGTGGGAGTAAGTGGGTGAAGGGACGGAAACGAGAGATGAGTTCAGGGGAGAAATTGTGTGAAGGTTTGAGGTCGGGAGAAGGGTGGCGGAGATACGGCGGGGTGGGAATGAGAGGCGGGGATTAAAATCGGAGGACGAGAGTGAACCGGGCAGGTGTCGGTGAGGTGTGGTGGTGATTGATCACAAAACTGAGGCTGTGATCGGATCGGGGCGCGAATTGGAGAAGGAAATCTGGCGGGGGGGGTGCGGGGACCGGCAGCGATGACACTGGTGGAGATTTCAGGTAGATTGGGTGAAGGTGGGGCTCTGCGGGGATTTGAATCAAGGGATGGGGCGCAGGTTTCTGTTGTGAATCAGATTGGAGGAAGATTTGGTATCTGTGATCGGATTGGGGTACAGAAGGGTGATTGCAGGTCAGAATTGAGAATAAAGATAAAGATAGTATACGGGAAGTTGACGCGAAGATGGGGAGTGGGGAATAGGGTGGTAAAGTAGATAGTATGGAGTCGCAAATGACATGGATTTAGAGGAAATGTTGATGGGAATTAAGGAGTTGGAGGTGATGAGAATGGGAGGCAGTGCAAGCATAAGTCGCAACGAGAGTAAATGGAACAAAGATTTCGCCTGATGTGTGAATAGAGGGATAGGAATAGGGCTAAGCGGGAAGAGTGTGTCTTGTAGGATGCGCGACCAGGATGGGCGAGGACGAGGGCGAAGGCGAAGGCGAAGGCGAAGGCGAAGGCGAAGGCGAGGGCGAGGGCGAGGGCGAGGGCGAGGGCGAGGGCGAGGGCGAGGGCGAGGGCGAGGGCGAGGGCGAGGGCGAGGGCGAGGGCGAGGGCGAGAGCTTGGGCTAGGGTTAGGGCGGGGGCGAGGGATAGGGCCAGAACGACGGCGAGTGCGAGGAAGAGAGCGAGGGCGAGGACCAGGGCGAGAACGAGGGCGAGAGGCGCGAGTCATTAGAACACGTCTGTCGGCCACCACCACCTCGCGTCTCCGCTGCCGCCCCCGCTCCCACTCGCCCCGCGCCAGCCACCGCCCCGCCCTTTGCGCTCTCCGGCGGATATTAAACCCTTGCGCCAGACAGCGGCGGGTAATTAAGTTTTGTCGTGTTGGCGGCCCGCGGCGCGGTTTTTCGACGGCTCCTCGCGCGGTTTTGCGCACCGCGGCGTCTGGGCCACCCTCGCCGCCCCCGCCGCCTGATGGCGGAGTGACGCCTGCCCGCGCCGCGATATGAAGGGCGCGTCTAATGGAACGTTCGCCCTGCGCCGCCCCGGCGCCCTCAAATTACTTGCGGGTGTCGGCGCCGCAGATTGCCTTTTTACAGTGGATCCGCCTTGTTAATGCAATCACTTTCCGACCGCAGCAGTGGCCGTGTTGATATTAACGGAGACATTGAGAGAACTCTTCCTAATGCAACATCAGTTAGCAAGGAAGCGATACAGTAAAACTAGGGTTCAACCACGGTTTAAAGGAAAGTGGCTGTAAGGGGTACTTTATTAGAATCTTCCCAAGTAAGTATTTTGAGGCGCATTCCTAATAAAAATTGTTTGGGACACCGAAGGTGTCAACACAAGTACTATATTATCATTATATTACATGTGATTCGAAGAAAACATTCTTGAGCAATTTTCATCCTAAATAAAATATTAATTTAATTAATTCATATTACCAACCTTTTGAAGATACATAAAAATGTGCATTTTCGGAACGAAGATTTTACACAGCTTTTACATTGGCTCCTTTTCTTTCCTTTTCTTTTCATACGTTATTATCTTCCAAAGAACATGGTTCATGAATGTAGACACAAAAATTCATATTCTTCGATTCGAATTTATCTTTCCGGTGACTTAGCCTTATTTATACTTTCATGAAGAAAAGCAACACTGTTTTCTGCGGCGTAACTGACACTCTAAAAATGAAAATGTATTTACCTTTCTAACGTTTTTATTAGTTTAGTTTTGAACTTATTTCATAAGCCAACAGATTACGAACTTAGCTGGCCTTGAACGCTAAATAAAAAGCAAAAAAATTGAATTGTGCCCATCCCCTAAGCGATTTATTGTCCTTTTTTCCAGGAAGCATAAACACTTGGCAGACGAGAACGGAGAAGGAAAAAGTTCTGTGAATCTCTTTACAGGAATGATTTTTGATCTCATTCCGAGAACAATTATACAACTTCTTCTTTCACTTGAATTTGCTGATTTTCAGATAACATCATTCAACCAACGAATGCACGAGCAACGAGCTGTGAATCCGCTAATTAAGTTATGCTGTCGACAATGCACCAGAAATTAGACCAGCTACTTGGGGTGACTTTAAATACCTTCAATTTCTTGACGTTTCCAATAGTGGCAAGTCAAAGAATTAGAAATTATTAAATGAGGATCACTGGAACATTGTTTTGAACTGACAACAATCACGTCGCTTGCGTGTACGTTGACTAGTCGGACGTTATGATATTAAACAATTAATTTTTTCTCTTTATTTTATTATACAATAACTATTATTTCACCTAATATTTAGAGAACAAAGAAAATGAATATTCATTTTGCCTTGTTATTAAAACTGAATATCTTTCCTTCAGATTGTCCATCGCTTACGTATACTCTTCTTCTTTAGTACGTATTCTCGTCTTTTATTATGTTATTTAAATAGTCAAAACGATTGTCTTTTTCATGTCTCGGGTTGAGGTGTATTCGGATTTCACTAGAGCCTGGTACATAAACACTAACAAACCTTATTTCCGGAGTACAAATGTTACCAGAAGCGCGTTATTCTCAAAACCATACACGATTCTGAAGTAAAAAAACGATTTATACGATGTGGTTCTTTAGAAACTAATGTCACATAAAATATTACTCAAACACGTGTCACAAATGCCTATTATATTGCTCTATAATCACCTTTAGACCTGATTAAAGATGACTGTTTGGCAGCAAAAGTGCAAAGATCAACTCATGCTCCTAGGAGCTGTCAGATTGTTGATCGTCAGGTTTTCATTTTTTCCTTGAGAGCCAAAACGTCGGAGTGACGTCACATCGAAGAGAACTGCTTCCCGCGCGCAGAAATGCAAATGAATTCCCACCTAGAGAGGCACGCTCGCTGCCAGGCCACGCGCGTGGAGTAGCAGAGTAAGGGCGTGTGCTATACACCGTATTATCAGTGTCTCATGAATATATCAGTCTGCTTACTTTACACCATACACTGTTGCAGAAGCTTTTGCTATCAGAAGACGAGAAACTGGAGAAGCATTTGTAAGCGTGTCTTGGAGCGAATCATTTTGTGTCTAAATGAAAAACCATTCGCTTAATGACGGCAACATACGGAACCCTCCTGAGGGTATGTGCACTTTGTTATTCCCTCATAACAAACATAATAACAGAAAGAAAATGAAATCACGTCATTTATGTATTTGTTTACGACGCAAGGTTACATTATAATTTCCTTACCAAGTAGATGTCACTGCGAGGATGATTGACTAAAATTGCCGACAGTTATTAATTTCAAAATACCTGTGTATGCCTGTTTTAACTTCTCGCCATCCATAAAAAAAAAACTTTCACTTATCTAGAGACATTATTTCTTAATTATAAATGTAAATGGTTAAAAGAAAAGAATTAAGTTTTCATAAAGCGAAAAATGTACTTTATCGCAGTTAATCTAAGAAATTGAAAAGATAGAAATATTAAAAGGGAATCATTTATGGAGAACTTGTACATAAAATCTTTTATTTTATATTTATAAAGAGAGATCATTTTGAAAGTAAAACGAATAAAACAAATCCTTGGCTAATATTTCCTGAAACGGGCGGTGTACAAAGAACTTCTTGCACTAACTCGTTCGTCTATGGCACTAAACATTTGCGACTAATTATCCGTTTTTAGTTTCGTGATTTTATTAAGCAAAGCTTAAGAAGAAGCTTGAATTTAGGACAAATGTACATTCCGGTGTTTAACTGCTAATCCCTCCAACTGGAATTTATTATTCATGACATGCACGCCACGAACGATATAACAAATTAAACCCCCTTGAAAACCCCACTTTCCTTTCTCTCCGACATAACAATCTTCCGCCGAGGAATTATTGCAGCTCTATTTTCTCCGCAACCCGACAAACGCGAAAAAAGAAAAACTCATCGCTGTCGCAGGCAACGGAGCGTCAGACAGCTAGACAACATTCGTTTTTGAATCGCTTGTTTTCCGCGCTGCATGTCGCTTGCTGCTATTACTACTGGGTTATCGCGCAACCGAGCGAACATTTTCTCTGCCCCTCTGCTCTGCCCCGCTCCCATGCGCCGCGCGCCAATGCCCCAGCGCGCGCACTGCGCCCGCTAAAAAATTAACCCGCGCACCCATCTGCCTTGTCGCGTCGCGCGAACAAAAAGCGAAGACGTAATGCTCGGCGCTGCATTAAACCGCCACGTTTGTCTCCGGGCACACGCGTCGCCGCCGCGAAGGGCTGAAGGGTGAAGGGAGAAGAACAAAGGGCGACAAATGACAAATATTATCGCCTCGTGTGACGGAATGGGCCTCCCTCGGTGGCTCTTTGGTCTGCGAGCTGGCTTTCCACGGCGGAACCCCGGGTTCGTTTCCTGGCCGAGGCAAATTGAAACTGTGCGCTTTCCTTACAAATGTCCCGGCATCTACTGCTGTGTGAGAAAGCCCAACTTAAAGTTATGAAGATCAGTGTACACGGTGAATGGATGTCTTTGTGGTGACTACACGAAACCCTTATCCCGTGACCGAGAGGCTGGGTCACCGCTGGTCGGTCAATGCCCGTAGCGGGCTGTCCAGCCAAAGAACAGAAACGACAGTGAGAGACTGTGTTCGGGGACGGCGTCGTACAGACTGCAAGAAACGTGGCGAATGGAACCGTGGCGTGGAGCCGGCGGTTGAGGCGAATCCGCCGGCAGTTTGCACAATTGAATCGTTTATTTCAGAAGCCCGTCAAACGCCAAATTTCTCATGTCGAGGAAAGTGAGAAAAAGTGTCCCAATCTTTTAGATTTCAAAATATTTTTTAATACTAAAACAGTTAATAAATGAATTTTTTTCAGATAAATATGGAATAAGTGATGTGTCTATCCTCATGGAACAATATTCCACCGCTAAAGCGCATTTTAAATTTTGGCGTTTGACGGGTTTCTGAAATAAACGATTCAATTAACGAAAGCGTAAAGGTCGAATCGATTCGTGCGTAACAGCATGGAAGAAATAAGCGGTTTTCTAAGGAGAACTCATTTGCGAGAGGTAGAAATCGAGCCTGAATCCCGCATGAAAAATTGTAGTAAAACCAGTGTATGGATGGTGCACATTTCCTTAATAATTTGCAATAGAGAAACAAATACGAGGCAATGAAATATAAAATTTAAACTGAATGCCGTCTGCAAGTCACCTGATATATTTTAAGCACGGGAGAGTGTTAACGTGCAAGCGACCTCTAAAATTAGCGTTTAAAACTAGCAAAAATCTCGCAAAATAGGAAGAAACGACAGCTAAACGGCGTTCTGGGGAAAAAGTTATGGGATGCTCTAGATGTTGAGAAGAGAAGATACTGAATTAGAACTCACATCATAAACACAGAAGCACTCGCTAGATAATACTGTACTTGGGGACATCCATTACGTGGCTTTGCATAAAGAAGCGTTGCTTTTCCCGCGTCAACTTGGCTGTACGTATGAGAAGCTGAGAAAGCAGAGCTGCGGGGTCCAAACTCTGCTTCTAACGTCAGAGTGCTCGGAGCGCGCAAGGCGCTGTGCGCGATGCAGGCGGCGGGAGCGCAGAGTGGTGCGTCGGAGCGGCGGCGGGGGCGGCGGGGGCGGCGGGGGCGGCGGGGGCGGCGGGGGCGGCGGGGGCGGCGGGGGCGGCGTGGGGCGGCGGGGGCGGCGGGGGCGGCGGGGGCGGCGGGGGCGGCGGGGGCGGCGGGGGCGGCGGGGGCGGCGGGGGCGGCGGGGGCGGCGGGGGCGGCGGGGGCGGCGGGGGCGGCGGGGGCGGCGGGGGCGGCGGGTGCGGCGGGGGCGGCGGGTGCGGCGGGGGCGGCGGGGGCGGTGGGGGCGGCGGGGGTGGCGGGGGCGGCGCGTGGCAAAGCGCAGCTCAGGGCGCATCCGGTGCGGACGAGAAGCGCTCCGGGCGGCAGGCGCGTGAATTATGCAGCGCGCCTCGTTAGCAGGCGCATCGCCCCGCATTGTCCCGCCCGCGCCCGCCCACGGCACCCTCGCCAACGCCCGCAATGCACAGATTTACTGGCTGAGCTAGCTCGGAACCAGCATTACCCCTGTCTCTGTAGCCACTCCGAACGCGACGAACGAGGGTTCCAGTGCCGCCGGTGGTATATTTTCGACTCTGGATAGATTCAGCCGTTGTCTGGACGTAAGTTCTAGCGGCCGGCTGCTCTAATCCAAAATATTCCGTTTTTTTATCAATACCAAACAAATATTGGGGGCCATGTTACGCGCGTTATCTTTTCTCCCTCTTCTTATCTCTATCCCACTATCTTACACTATCTACTCTATCTTACATACACACGCATTATACCACCACACATGGCGGGTCACCAACCTGGCTCATCCTGCCTCATCGATGCATTTCTTCTGCCCTTTACCAGACCTGGCATACCCTTACTATCGTGTCCGTTTTCTTCCACTTTCTCTTGCTCATGCTTACCATTGTACCTCTCGGTGTTCTAACGAATACCCAGCCGCTCGCTCCTGCAGTTTACTCTGTCCAACCTCCGCCTCCCAAGGCCACCCATGCGCGCTTGCGTCCTACGGCGCCCCCGCAGACAATGCAGACTCCCTAGCCTTCTTACATCCCACTCCAGCCCACATTCAACCCCGCGTTTCACTGCACGCGGAGAGTAAGCACCATCGTCGATGTTCGTCTCTCCCAGAGCGCGAATTGCCCTCGTCAGTCCTTAGCCTTCATTTCACACGTGCCCCCATCGTCATCTTCTTTCCACTTTCCTTCACCCACGGCCACCATTGCCCTGGGATGCTGTCTCCGGCGTCACGACCAGGCGTCCATTCCTAAGTCATCACGCTCGCTGGTGTGTGGACGCACTCTAATTCTACGCCCACGTTCTTGTGCTCACGTCCTTTCATGTCTTAGTCCGTCTCCACCGTCCTACCTTTCTCACCGGTCTTTGTTTCTTCTCGCCCGCCTCCATCGTCTTCCTCGTCCTCGCTTGACTACGTCCTTCCTCTCCCCTCGCCGCCACCCTTCCCATTCTGGCTCGTTTCTACCTCCCCCATCCTCGCCTTTTCTCAGTCCTCCCCGCTCGTTATTACCTATTCTCGCCCGTCTCCACCGTGTACACCCTTCTCTTCTCTCCTCGCTCATCATCGACCGTCTTCACTCCAATTTCCCCGTGTTCACCGGTCCGCGGTTCATGCACCGCCTCCGGCAGCGCCCCGTCCCACGCCCTCCACCGCCCCCGGCGCTGCCGCAACCCCGCAGGCGCTGGCGATGCGCATGGGCGCGAAGCAACCTCCTCAACCCCCACGCGCCCGCGCTGCTGCTGCACCAGCGACACCGGACAGCGGGCGGAGCAAACATCTGACGAGGGAGAACAGCAAACAGGCCTTCCTATATTGCTGGTCAACAATCATCTGTCTTCGTTCAGCGTTTCATCTGCATGTAACCTCTTCCTGTAACGTGTATTGTAAGTCAGTTTTTGTTTAAATCACCCCCATCTCGATAAGGTTTTTCGTCCAGTTTTCCTGGTCCTCAGAACAAATGCTGAATGTCCCTTTGTTTTGTTTTTGTAAATAAATGTAGGTTCAGTATCTTCGCACGTTTTCTTGAAGTCAGTGGGGTTTATAATTATTCAGATAATCAATCTCGTTCACGCGTCAGGAAGTTGATTCCTTAACGTAGGGAACGATAAGGAATAATAGCAAAAATCTGATGCTCATTTGCCTTGCAAATAATTTTTGTTTCATGGGAGAAATATTGTTTTGTAAATGCCTCCCAAAACGTTTGTATCTACATGTTGGGTGTATTCATAATTCAAACCAATATGTAAAGTAGGCATCTCAGAGTTTCCAGAAAACGTGCACATCTTATTGATTTACACATACATTTTGAGACATTTTGACGTTGAATCACTAAATAGAAATAAATATTTGCATTTATTAACCTTTACTCATGAGATACACAAATATAACACTAAAAGCTTATCCTTTTATTGGAGAGTGAATGCAGTGGTTATGTGGCTCGCCGGTTAACATCGTGTACAAAGAAGTTTTTTAACAGCATTTACAGCTACTCCGTTAATGAAGTTACGTGTGGTAAAGAATGATCTGTACTAATTGGACAAGAAAGCGAATATACTTAAGTATAACGATGGGAATGAGAGGCGGAGAAACTCTTATACAGCAAGAAAACTGACAGCAAACATTCAGACAACATATGATTGATTGTTCAAATATGGTAATGCAATATTTCAAGCGTGATTTATCAATAAGTGAAATTTTACCTGCCAGAGAGTCGATAGATCATATTAGATGCTGAAAACATGAACTTTTTTTTATAGAAAATAGAATATTAAGACTGATCTTACGTATTGCGTATAATTATCGAATGTTTATTAAGTGTAAACAAAAATGATATTACAGTGGCGCTCAATAATTCATATTGTTTTAGTATTTCCCAATTCATACTAAGAGCATAATGCGAGAGCACGATAGCTACCTTCCCTCCAAATAAATGTTTACATCTTAGAGTGCTGTACAGTCTTACTATGCACTACTACAATAACTTCTTTTAATTATTTCATATCAGAGATGAAGCAAATAATTACAACGGATAGTCACTAGAATCAATACTCCCTCTTGTCACAACATCACCAATATCACTTTATAATCGTCTACGTTGGGTAACGTTATATTTCCTTTCCATGACATTTTTTCCCCTTCGCAGTCCCCCTCCATCTTTCTTGTCCCTTCTGCGGACACATCTTCCCATCTGTCGTCCGCTGCCCACAAATTCAGTCGCCACCTTCCTGGGCGCCGATTCTCCTCCGGTCGGCGGGCCAGTCGCCCCCGCCCCCGCGCCCGCGCTCTCCGCCCATAATACTAACGGATGGAGCGGGCGCGGCGCCTCTAAGCCACGTGATTGAGTCCGCCCTAAGACGGTGTTAAGATTTAGAGCTGGGCAGGCGGGGCGGGGGCGGGACCCGCACACGCGGCAGCGCCCGCCGCCGCCGATAACGCCCGCCCTCAATTCTCGGCCGCCGCCCCGACCCCCGGCCGCAAAGCCCTCACCGGCCGATTCACCGCCGCTCCCTGTCCACGTTCGCATACGCAGCGACGACCCGCCCCGCCCTCCAACATCCCCGTCCCCGCCGTCGCCCACCATCATCTCTGTTCCCAGCACCGCTGGCGACCCCTGCACCGCCCCCTCGCCGAACTTTCTTCTGCTGACGTTATCATGCTCACTGTCGCCCTACAATCACTACATGCATTCCCTTCTCTATTTTTTCTATTTCGGTGTTGCTCCCACTTGCTTCCCCACCTCCGCGCCTGCTACCTCCTCACCATCGCTCCCGCGCCCGCGTTTCTCTTCCACATTCTACCACCCCGCGAGCCCGCAACCATAGAGGAGAGAAGATACTAAATCATTTGTCTATACCGCAACCACCCAGACACGACCCCTTCCCTAAGCTCTACAAGCGCCACTGGCGCCGCCTCCACTATCGCACCTTTTCTCTCATTTGCCTCCTTCCCGCCTTAGAAGACCACCTCACCACACACCCACCATCCCATCCGCAGCCACCATCTCCAGCGACCATCCCCCCGCTCCTGCCACCGCGGGACCCCAACGCACAATTCTTCAAGATCCGCTCCCCCGGCGGACTGTCCACCTCGCTCTGTGTAGGCTACCTGCTCGGAAGGGGAGCGCCGCGCCGCCGCCATCCGTTATTTTGTGCATGTCGACTTAGGCGCGGCCCTCGGGGCGCGCGCCTCCCTTGGCCGGCCCGCCCCTTCGCCCGCCCGCCCTTTCGCTCCCCAAAGCCCCGCCCGCGCGCGACACCCGCAAAGTGCGCCTCGCGGGACGCCCGCCAGACCGCGCTCGCCGCTCGCCCAGTTTCCTTGCCGCCTCCCGGACTCACCACGGCGATCACGCGAGTGTGGTCGACGGCCGCTGAGAGGAATTTCGGAAAAATTCAGCCAATTGCACATGCGCGGTCCGTAGATTGGGCGCTTTTATTGCGGTCCTTCATGTAGGAAGGGTCTGTACTCCTCCTTATGAGGAAATACATATATACTGCCTCAAAGGAAAAATAATTTTCTCTTATTTATTTTTTCAAATGCTAAGGTGGATGGAATTTGCAATCTCACGATAAAAACAGTTCTTTAAGAGGAAGAAGAAATATTTGACTACCTGCGCATTATTTAATTTGCGCCCTTATGTTACCTGTTTTCCTAGTTACCGGAAGAATTCGTAATCTTAAGCACGATGAAATTGCAGATTACTACTGGAAATAAATAATATTTCAGCTGACTTTTTGTGTAATTCTACTTGTTTAAAGTTATGAAGTGATGATATTACAATGATGTCGTTTATCTAAGTGGAAACAATTGTCGACTTCCAGAAAAGGGCGAATTCATCAGCACATTCGACAGTCTAGGATTGAAAAAATATTACTTTATTGAGTTTTAGGTAACTATTATTTCTGATAATTCATCTATGCTCCAAGCAGAAACGCATATGACTTCGCTTTGTTGTCAAAAAATGTTTTTTCCCACGCATTACGTACTCTAATCGCCTCCTCGCTTGAGGAACAGCTCAAAATGCCGTCAGACGATTTGTCTATACTACTTGTAGAAAGTCAAGTTACTACATGTTTATTCTCCAACGCAGCATTTCTTTTCTAAGAAAACTTTTAAAATGTTAACCCATTTTCATTAGGCATTCCACAAATGCTTTCTTTCGCGATGTCGAAAGGAGCTATCTGCAATCATCAATTTTCCATATGATTAACAAAACACACTTCAGAGTTTAGGAAGTTGATTTCTTAACATAAAGTTGTTTAATTTTTCTTATAAAAAATATTACGAGGCAATGTCATCAGGAGATTTGAAACGAATTAAACTTAATTAATTTTCTTAAACTTAATTCATTTTCATCTCCTATCCTGTTCGGATGGTGATTTTGCAGTCAATGACCACGGGTTACGTCACAAATTCCAGGAAATTTTAACTATCTTTACATCGTGCTCTGGGTACACCGCCAACACAATACGAATCTTTCATCAACGTAAGTTCTGCCACGTCATTGTTATTGAAGGATATCCTTCCTGGAACAAGGCTGCTGACTTCATAATCAACTGCTCGTTAGAAAACAAATTGCGAGACTTTCAATCGCGAAGCTTCTTCAAGACGCGAGCGACCTTTGGATATTCTCGGACGACTTCTTCTCTGTGCTCTTTTTCTTTTGTGGCTTCCCCAATGCTTTCTCTAGCATTCTCATTTGTGACTTATTAATCTTCCTTTCGTTTTCCCCAGGCTCCGTAGAGCAAACTTATTCATAATTGTGAGAGGTCCAGAGTCGAGATTGAGGTTCCGAATCCCAGCCCTCCAGCGCGACCATTCAATTTCATGGTCTGCTCGAATTCATTACAAGGGCACGCAAAATAAGAAAATGGCCGCTATTTTCATTATCGACGATTGTCTTCTTAAACTGACGATGCGAGTAAGATTGATAAGTCTTTTGATGATAATCATCAAAATGTGGGAGTATAAACCATAACCAAAAATGTTTGTCGATGATTACAGTTCGACAAAAGAATGGACGGAAATGAGTTACCAAAGTAAGATAACTTGTGTATGCCTTGTAACCCAAAGAGTTTAATAGGCCGAAAAAGGGGCAGTTTGATTTTGAAAACAATTTGTGATTCTAAAAGAGTATATGAAATAAGAAAGAAAATGCTCTTTTACAGCAAGAACGTTGACAGAAAATTCTTTGCTTGCAATTCAGTTCTATTGTTCTCATGAGTTTATCTCTGTATTTTTTTAAATATTTTAGCTTTCCTAATTCATTTGCCAATGTGTATTAGCCAGAATTGCGTTTAATCCATCAACAATAATTGTACCGGGAATTGACTCACGGCACGAAGTAATGGAATGGTAAATATCAAAATTCTGCATTTCATTGCGCTCTAGATGTGACGAATAAACAAGAGATAAGAGATATGAAAGCAAAGGTCTATATATGGTAAATTAATACAAATGATTGCATGAGAAAAGTATATATTAATTACCTAACAAAGAATTGAAAATGTGAATAAGTTATCAAATGAAATAAAAAAAGCAACGAAGGGCATAGAAGAAGGCAGAGATAATGAAGGTTATCACTGGAAAACAAGAGCCGAATAGAAGACTAAACTAGAGTGGCTGTACCTGAATGCCTCATGGTTTAGATTTATACGCGCCTACAGGACCAAATACAGAAGAAAAGTATCCCATCCAGTCCTAAATACAATTTCCATCCTCCAAAGGTGCTGCGAGGCGGAGCGAGCGCAGAAGTGTCAAAGAGCGGCTCAGGCGAAAGCGCGTTGGGGGCGCGGCGCCCGAGGGGCAGAGCCGCCGGAGGGCGAGGGAGGGTCCCCTCGCAAATCGCTTCGCCGGACAAGCACTGCCTCTTCCCTCCCTCCCCCCCCCCACGCCCACGCCCGCGACGCTCCGCTGCGCCCGCGCGCCGCTGCTCGTCTTCGGAGCCTTAAATTCTCTGGAGGGCGGGAGGAGGAGGAGGAGGAAGTCGGAAACTGGCCGCCGCCACCGCCGCCTCGTCCCTCTCTCAATCTCCCATCACTCGCACTTCTCTTCATCGCTACTCGTCACCCCAGCGCGTCGAGGATTCTCCACCCCTCTCCCCCTACTCGTTTTCATTCACCGACAATTTTTTCCCTCTAAATACGTCTCCAGCGTCCAGTCTTCCGCTTTCGTTTTTACTACCAACGGCTCCCAGATTACCAATTTCAGAAACGGAACTTCGTATCAACTTCAACAATAGTGAGTAAATAGTACGAGATCGTTCTTTATTACAACAGAATGAATTTAGTTCTGAAAAGAGCTATGAAGAATTGAGACGCCGAGTACATATTCGAAATGCAGAATATGTGGAACTCGGCATGGAACTGAACCATCTGACTAATGAAAATAAAGTGTGTTCATACACTGGAATACTTGTAATAATTTCATATAACAAAATGTACATACAAAATAATTATTGTGCTTTCATTTTTAACTAAAATCGTACGAAGGCCGTGCTAAGCTTCAAATATTAGTTATCTTATCTTGCTCGTCACACATCTCCCTTTCAATACTTAGAGTCCATTGCATCCACCGCCATTTATCCACTTTATGGAACGCTACTTTATCGTGTTTCCGACGGACAGGAGACGGTGAGCAGATCTGGGGGGACTGGAGAGGGTGATCAGTGGGCAGGAGAGGGTGGGAAGGAGATTGTGGGCTGGAGAGGGTGGGAAGGAGAATGTAGATAGGGCAGGGTGACCAGGGCAGGGCGAGTAGGAGAGGGTGGACAGTAGAGGGTAGGCAGGTTAGAGCGGGTAGGAGAGGGTAGCCAGGATAGGGTGGGCAGATGGAGGGTAGGAGATGGTGGACAAGAGAAGGTGACCAGGAGAAGGTCGGCAGGAGAGGGTGCACAGGAGAGGGTGGGCAGGAGATTGTGAGCTGGAGAGGCTGAGAAGGAGAGGACGAGCAGGAGAATGTGGGCAGGACAGGGCGAGTAGGAGAGGGTGGACAGAAGAGGGCGGGCAGGAGAGTAGGCAGGACAGGGTCAGCGGGACAGGGCGAGTAGGAGAGGGTGGACAGAAGAGGACGGGCAGGAGAGTAGGCAGGGCAGGGTGAGCGGGACAGGGCGAGTAGGAGAGGGTGGACAGAAGAGGGTGGGCACATGGTAGGCAGGAGAGAGTGGGCATGAGAGGGTGGACAAGAGAGGGTGGGCAAGAGAGGGGGGGCAGGAGATGGTTGGCAGGAGTGGGTGGGCAGGAGTGGGTGGGGAGGAGAGGGTGGGCAGGAGAGGGTGAGCAGGAGAGGATGGGCAGGAGAGGGTGGGTAGGAGAGGGTGGGCAGGAGAGTGTGGACAGGAGAGGGTGGGCAGGAGAGAGGTGAGCAGGAGAGGGCGGGCAGGAGAGGGCTGGCACACTCTCCTAGTGTGGGCAGGAGCGGGTGGCACTAGGCAGTGGGCGTGTGCGTGGGCGCGGGGGGCGGGGCCGTAGGCGATAAGCCGCGCGGGGCGTCTCTCGAATGCGCGCCGCTGATAGCGCGCGCGGAAGGCGCCTCCGCCTCGGAGGCCTTTGGCGGCGCGCGCGGGGAAGCCGCTGAGCCCGAGTTATGGCCCTCTGCGCCGCTGCGGACGTCGTTCTGGGTGCGGCCCCGGCCTTCCTGCCGCCCGCGATACAGCCACAATGCACCGCCGGCGCTACGGCCAAATCATTCGTGGGGTTAGGCCGATTATACGAGTGTTACATGGCCAGCCCTAGAGAGACTGCCCATCGTCAGGACTACGTTGGTGAAACTTACATTCGGTGAGAACACATTTATCGTGCTCATACACTATTTGTAAGTCAAAGATTATAGTAAATTTATTAACTGGTTTGAAATAAATCATGCCATTATACGTTTAAACAGAAAAAGAAATATCTAAACTTGCAACTTTTTTACAATTTTTAGTGCGCCAGGAATGTCTCTGAGCCTAGTTAGGGTCTCGCATTAGAAATTGTATTTATGTTGGTAGCAACCAGACCACTGGGAAACAAGTGAAGGGGTCAACCCTTCCAGCAACTGTTAAGATTGTGGTGAGTACGCAATTTACTTTTTATAATCTGTAGCCGACATAATTTCTGTTGCTAACACTCTCACCTGCAAGATGTCAATGCGGATAGACTTCCCTGGAGCGTTGCGTATCATTCGTGTAACATGTAAAACTCTTGTTTGCCCCTTTAAACCTGTCAAAAAGAATTGGGATTCGCAGTACTATTTGGGCAAAGGTAGCATAAAAAATATCTCCAGCAATTACTACAGACACGACCATTCAACAGATTTCCGGAAACACTGAGCGACGTTTTACAAGCTTCAATGGATTTTCTGCTACACAATCCGCACTATTTTCGCAACGGGGCGTCATTGTCAAAGCGTCCTCGGACGACCCAGAAAGGCAATGAATATTCACGAATGGAAACCAACCGGCCATTGACACACTTGTGGAAATCGGTGCATTGCCTGCAAATAGGGCTTCTTGGAACTTCCGCAGGCAAATGGTTTTGTTTTGCAGAGAGCGTTAATTCATAAAATCTGGACATGAGCTGAAGCCTAAAATGTCTGGCCGACATACATATTTCAACTCTTTTAACGAGTGTGGAATAAAGCGAACGATGTTCATGAATGGAAATAAAATTTTGATGTACGAGTAGGAGTAGATGTGCAGAAGCAATTCTTGCATCGCCTAAAACACACTTTGTTGTATGGTGAAGAACAGGAAACAAGTGTAATCTTAAAATTCTAGATGTAAAGGAATTTTGGAAGACAACACATCTTTGCACCTATCGCCTGATCTCATGATCTCCCAGCTTGCTACCATGTTTTTGGTCTACTAAAAAAAACTCATATAGAATGGAAATTTACAGACAACTATGAGGTTGAGTTGACCGTTGTAGATTTATACTTCGGCAAATCGCGTGCGTACTTCTATCAGGGTGTTTATTAATCTGAACGACTGGGACGTCTGAATTAATGAAATTATATAGGCATTTTCTTCCAACTGAATCTCCCTCTTAATTATTTACTCTTAATCACATGATACAATTAAACCATAGTTTTCAAACCAGGAACAATGTAACTAATATTTAGTCGACGTTTATAAATACCTTATAATATGCACTCATGAATCTCAAGTCCTTAGGAGCGAACGGAATCATTTACTTCTTCATAATTAAATGTTACGAAAAACATCTTTAAGAAATGTATTTAGAAGAAATATCTTGTGTATACTCATTGCACTAATTTCCAATTCATCGTTCTTCAATCTGATTCAGTGTGCTTTTGGATCCTGCACACATTCTTTAATCTCCTGAAAGTAATGCAGGAATGAGATTATCCTAATTCGAATTGCCACATGTATATTAGCAATGCTAAACATAAACGCATATTCATTTCTAATTACGCCTGCTTCTAGATGCCTTTCTTTTCTAATATCGAAGTTGGCAGCACTAACGAAAGCGTGAAAGCTTCCTTTTAATCGATCTTTATGACTTTTTTGTCACTTTCCAAAACTTGGGTCCCACTGTACGGGACTCGAATGTCACAGCGAGCGGTCTCACTCCCCCGCCGTTCCAAACCTCACGACTCCCTCGCGCCAGGAACAATCAATCCATCTTCAGTGGCTCCCCGCTGCCGAATATTCAGAGAGCCCTTTTCTCTGGTGCCGTCGATCTGGCCGCGTGACGAAAATAAAAAAAAAATTCGAGGCGCCTCATTCACACGATTCGGGAGTTTTTTTGATAAGCGGGCGCTCGGAAATTCCATTAATGGAGGCGCTCTTGCAAATCGCTAAACGAAGCTCGGAGATAAAACAATGGAAGCGCAGGATGCGTGCCGCCGATGGCAGACGGTCTGATAAATAGGAACCACGTGTCTGACCGCGGAAGCGGTCGGGCGGGATCGAGTTGAGAAGGAGGTGAAAAGTGTTGTGGCGACGGCTAGCACCGCGAGAGAAGGTGTAGGCTAAGATAGCAGGGTAGGGTGATAAATGAAGTGCGTAAGATTAGATTCGAAGTGTGGAGAAAGCGGAAAATTCAAATTAGGGTGAAGAGAAGGAAGTTGCATTGGTGGCGATAAGATATTGATAGATATTATGTATTATTGATATTATTGATAGATAGATATAATGGAAAGAGAGAAAATTCAACGAAATATTTTCAGGGAAACGAATTCAATGAAGACGTGAGACGGAGCACAAAATTCAAGAAAAATTATAAATATAGTGCAGGAGAAGTGTGGAACCAAATAGGCGTGAAGAAATGGAGAAGTAGAGAGATTACACATTGTAGAAATGAAAACCATAAAATTAACAATAAGTGAGTATAAGAACATTTCGAGATACTGGAGGGAGGTAAATTAGTTTGAGAAAAAATGAAAGGCAAAAGGAGGGTTGTGGATAGAGAAAACGGACAAGCGAGAAAGAAGAAGAAGAGACGAAGGAGAGAGAGAGAGAGAGAGAGAGAGAGAGAGAGAGAGAGAGAGAGAGAGGTGAAGAGAATAAAAGATAGGTAGGGGGGCAGAGATGGAAGAAAGGGAGGAGAAAAATCAGGAGAGTAAAGTTTGGGAGGAGAGGGAGATAGAAAAAAGAGAAAAGAATATATAAGAGCAACAAGAAGAAATAATGGGGTGAGAAGGGAAAGGCTGAACCCCATTGGACAATTGAGGGCAATAGGTCTAAGGGTTTTAGGTCTAATGACAGAAGATGTAATTTGTTAAGTAGGAGTTCCACGAAAACACGTCAAATAAAAATAGTCTATTTATTAAAAATGAATATTAAAGTTTGTTCCTATTGTCAAAAATATCCAGAAAAGTTTGGTCCATCAGACACAAATGTTTTCCCGAAACACGTAACATAATATCATTCAAGATATCATTAAGCCAGTATATTTTGTCTAAAATCAACAATATGAAGGGATATGCTTTAATTCACAGTACAAAACGTATATAATAAAAAACTATGTTGAAATACTCTTCACTTTCACTTACTGGCAAAGCCTGGAGACTTAAAGTGTTAAAGTAAATGCTCAAAGATGCATGTATACTTCGATATATCCACAATCTTGGAAGTATGGAATTTGATCTTTTGTTGAAAATTTAATTGACATTGTTGAAATTTAGAAACTTTTGGTTTTTGGATAAAAATCTCTAAAAAAAACTTCACTATTGGACCAGATACCCATTAGATCTTCTGGGCGTATCTAGTAAAACTGCTGGCTACTAATTCTAATATTAGGCCTCTTTTGTTGTAGGAGTTTCTGTCTCGTAGACCTTCCGTCGCATTAGGGCTGTGCAATGTATCTAGAAGTGTGCAACTGGATCTACCTACTGCGCCTGTTCAACTGCATCTACTGAGTGTTCCACCTGTCCGTGGTCTTAACCCACTGCCGCCGCCCGCAGGCCTCGCGGAGAGCGGCGAGCCAGGACCGCCGGCCGGAGGACCGGGGGGGGGGCGAGTGGTCAGTCGGAGCCCCGAGGAGCAGTGCGGTCGCGGCGCAGTGGCGGTGCGGTGCGGTTAAGCCCCGCAACAAAAAAGGAGGAAAGCGGTGCGCTCAAATTTACATGTAAATCGGCGCTGGTGCAGCCCGTGGGCGCTGCTTCCAACTTTTTTTCTACCACAATCGACGCGTTCACACGCCCCCCCCCCCCTCCGTCACCATCGCCCGGGCGACGGGACGCGACTCTCTAGGCCGACATGTCCCGAAACACGTTCAACACAAGAAAAATTGTAAATCCTGAACATTAAATGAATAACATTGTAATAACTAGAATGTAGTGTTAAACAACATTCACTTTCTAAAAATAAAACGCTAGAAGCAATTAGCTCTTTTCTGGCTTCCGTGGGAGGTGACCTGGACGACGCTTGGGAAATTAGTTATTTTTTGCCTTCCAGGATCAGTCAAGTTACACGTTTTTAATACCAGAGTTTGAATACAACTGTTTTATCTCACTGGAGTGAGAACTGCGTAGACGACACGCATTACAATCAGCACAGGGATGTTTTGTCATTGAAAATAAGACATTTCGAGTTTCATAAATTTAAATTATATATATATATATATATATATATATATATATATATATATATATATATATAGTGTGTGTGTGTTATCTTTATAGTGTTGTGTGTGTGTGTGTGTGCAATATATTTGCGTGAGAAGGGAGTTAGCGACACTCTGAAAAATGAGACAGAAATATATTTTCAACAATGTTATTTACGTTCTCAACGGTCCGTAACACGCTTTACCAGTATTTAGAAAAGTAACACATTGCGTTTTAAGATTTGACGGCTCCGAACGCGGGCGGATTCCTCCACGTCGAGTCCAAACTGAGCGGAGTGATGTGTGTGGTCCGCCGTTATGCTTATGCATATATAGCTTGCACGCGAACGGACGGGTCGCTCTAAGAGAAGAGGATTGAAACCGAGCGTAGCGATCCGGATAGAGTTCCCAGTTCACGGTGCCTGCATTATGTGGAACGTTTTTGCACAACAAATCGTACATCGATAAAACGCACTGTGTTGCGTGACCTGCAACGTCTGCTAGTGTTACTTACCCAGAAGTGTTAAAAGAGATTTGAATTGGTTATGCGTTTGATTTGTTTTGGCGCGTAAATTACAATGATCATTAATCCCATGTATGTTGTGCATTGATTCTTAGTGATTCCGGCTGCGTCAAATATTAAGGTCATTAGTCCCGTAATGTAATACTTTTTCATCGGATGCGGCGGTGATCTTTCCCCGCTAGATGACGAGATCCGACGCCGATCCACCATCGACTAGCTGGGTTTTCCTTACACCATCTATATCCCACCAGTGTGGCACCGCACCAGCCGGGAAAAGCTCTAAGCTCTCGTCTACTCTTCCGGCATGTGTGGTAGTGTAGAGCATGTTAGTGTGTGTGTGTGTGTGTAAGGGGTGAGGATAGGACAAGGAAGAGGAAGGAAAGATCGCGCGTGGCCCGTTTGCTAAGGCACTGCTCCGGCATTCGCCTGATGTTAATCGGAAAAACTACGGAAAACTACCGATCAAGCAGCCGGCCGCAAGAATTCTCCTCCAAATCCGAACTGAATTCAACCTAGCTATTTAGGTAGTGTCGAAAATCCACCAGCGTCGGGACTAAAACACTAGAACCTCGCGGTCAGAGTGACTGCAGTGACCCCAGTTGATGCCCTTAGCCATCTTTGGCGGTACATCCCAGGAGGTGGCGATGTTCCTCCCCTGGTCGATCGTGATCTCCGGCGCCGACCTACACGTCGGCATGGGTCTCCCCCAGCGGAGGAGTACCGCACCGTCCGGGGCGAACTCTTCACGCCCGACAGGTTTCCCGACATGTGTGGTAGAGTAGTGCATACAAGTGTAATTCTGTGTGTGTGTGTGTGTGTGTGTGTGTGTGTGTGTGTGTGTATGGGGAGAGGTGGGGACAAGGATAAGGAAGAAAAGATCGCGCGTGGTACGTGACTCTTTAGCTAGTGTCGAAAAATACACAACGGTCGGAACTTGAACGTTAGAGCCTCCCATTCAGAGTCACTCAAGTGGCAAACATCGTTACCTTGAAGCGTTTTCCACAACGATTTTGTTCTAAGATTCAATTAAAATATTATTAAAGTGTGACAGAAGAATGTTTGCTAACACTTCACAGTCCTATTCCATAAAGCCACATCCCATTGATTCGCATATTTTCGAGTGCTCTCTATCGAGGAGATGAAGAATCATACATTCTTGGAATATTGATTTAGTAGCACATTCAATCGCAACAGTTGTGAATAAATTGATTTATTTCATTCATTCATTTATAAATTCATTCCATTTATCATTATCATGTTTCCCGTGAAGTATGGGTTTCCAATATTGTTTGCCGAAACGATAGAGCTTAGTAGTCAAACTCGAGTCCGTACCGTTTGGGATATAGCTCATCACACTATGCAAGGTTAGGTGGCCTATTTCATTAACTGATGTCAAAAATTTCATTAACTGAGCTTAGAGCTTCTCCCTTCTGGTCCGGTGTCCCGTTGGGAAGAGATATCAGGTTGGGGAAAATACCGCCAACCGACTTAGCCATCAAGCGAGGAATATTACTGACACCTCACGCGAAATACACGTAACTCACAGGAATAATGATATGAGCAATAGATTGATTGATTGATTGATTTTTTCGTGTTTTCAGGCGCGTCAACTGCTTTGGTCATTAGTCACGTTAGTGTAGTGCATGTTTTTCCTCGGGAGATGGTGGTGATCTTCCCCCACTGGATGGCGAGATCCGGCGCCGATCTGCCGTCTGCTAGTGGGGTTTCCCCCGAACCAGGACTCTCCCACCAGCGGGGCACCGCCTCAGCCGGGACAAGCTCTAAGCTCCCGACCGGTCTCCCGGAATAAGTAAGAGTGTGTATGGTAAGTGTGTGTGTAAGGGGAGAGGATAGGACAAGGAAGAGGAAGGACAGTTCGCGCGCGGACCGCAGCCCGTTTGTTAGAGTACTGCTCCGGTATTCGCCTGGTGTTGATAGGAGAAACCACGGAAAACTACCGATCAGAGCAACCGGTCACTAGAATTCTCCTTCAGACAGCGACTGAATTCGACCTAGCTGAAAAGCTAATGTCGAAAATCCTGCCGCCATCAGGAGTCGAACCGAGGACCTCTCGGTCAGAGGCGCTGCAGTGACATCAGTTGATGCACTGAGCTACCGCTCCCGGTATGAGCAATTGACGAGCCAGGAATAACTAATGAATTAATTTAAAAAACAAAGTAGAGTTGCTCTGTCAAAAGCGATTTTGTGTCTTTTGGGATTCATCCCATTGCAGTGTGCGAATATCGTTGTGCCCATTGGGAGCGGTGGCTCAGTGCATCAACTGATGTCACTGCAGCGCCTCTGACTGGTAGGTCCTAGGTTCGAGTCCCGACGGCGGCAGGATTTTCGACACTAGCATTTCAGTCGCTGTCTGGAGGAGAATTCTAGCGGCCGACTGCTCTGATCGGTAGTTTTCCGTGGTTTCTCCGATCGACGCCAGGCGAATGCTGGAGCAGTACCCTAACAAGCGGGCCACGGACCGTGCGCGATCTGTCCTTCCTCTTCCTTGTCCTATCCTCTCCCCTTACACACACACTTACACCAACATGCACTACACTACCACATATTCCGGGAGACCGGTCGGGAGACCTTCTCTCGGCTGGGGGGGGTGGCCTGCTGGTATGAGAGTCCTGATTAGGGGGAAACCCCAGGAGCCGTCGGTAGGTCGGCGCCGGATCTCGCCATCCAGCGGGGGAGGATCGCCGCCATATCCCGCGATAAAACATGCACTACTCTTACGGGACTAATGACCAAAGCAGTTGACGTGCCCGGAAAAACATCAAAAATCCGTCAATCAATCGTTGTGCCCCTTCTTCGAGATTTCGTCCCACTGCGTGCTTTGGCCGCAGGCGCTGGCGCGTCGTTGTCGCCACCGCCACTTCCTGCGGCCGACAGAGCGCGCTGCCGCGAACGGCTATCCAAGATTTAGCAGCGGCGCCGCGCCGCCCATGAAACTTGGAAACCGCCCCCCTCCATCCACTTTCACCATCTTCTCCTACTCTTCGTCCCGTGATTATAGTTAGGGAGGGAAAGAAATTAAGAAATCCCCTCGCATGTGAAACTTGCATGAGCTCATTTGGTGCCGTCATCTCGTATGGAGCGGAGGCCGCTGAACGAGAACAAAGTGTTTTACGGCGGTCTCTCTCATTTACGAGACTGTCCCTACCTTGGCTTTCATTAAAGCTAATACTGAAACGGGTTGGGGATTTGAGGTGACTCTTCAGCGTCACAGGTATGACGATAAAGAGCTTCAATGAGACTTGTGAATGAAATAGAGGTTCTTCGACAATAAAATGGACGAAATACCGTAGGGTTTATTGAGTATCAAGTTTTTTCGCGCGCGTGGGATAATCTCACACAGGATTTGCCTCGAATGAGGAGACTCAGTGGAACACCAGAACATTGTATTTTAAGGACAATGCAAGTAAATACCCTCTGACCTTTCGGCTTCACTGTCAAAGACCGTGTACAAAATTGCAACAGGAGGCGAATGCGAGTCTCTCATATTCGTTGACCCTAAATGAACTAGCTTCTGTGTATTTCTGAACGACATTGTATATAATGGCAAGAATAGTTCATTAACTATACAGGAAATTAACTATATTTTTAAATAAGTTAAAACATATTTACGGTAAGTAAATTATAAAATCTTATATTCTGAAATGAAATCTGAATAAAATAAATAACGCTCATGTGCTTGATCTCTTAAAACGTACTTTCTACATTATCAACGATCGGCGATATTAACAATACTTTTATAAAACAAGAAATCGTTTGAATAAGAGCAGCAGAAAAGTGCAATAATTTGTGCACGATATTTTATCACATTTTAATCTAAAAATTATATTACACTTTATACCAAGTAGTATAAAAATTTATAATTAAAAACATTGCTTAGCTGTGCAACTTCACGTTTGTGATTTTAAAGAAGTACCAGAATGATTCGATATTCTACTGTAAAATATACAGGCTAAATTGCTTCACACCTCCAACATTACAAAACGCCTAATTCTTAACGCAATTCTCACAGAAATTATATGTTCAGTAGTATACAAAAGCATTACTTGAATTTCTTTTTATGCAAACTTAATAGCATTTTAAATCCTATACCACCAAGAATATTCTCGAAACAAAACAGCAAAAATTATCCAAACTTCATTCAGAATTTTTTCTGTATCATCATTATTTGTTCCACTCACCCTACTATACACATATTAGTGAAGTTTCGACTCACCGATATTCCCATGAATTTTGAATCTACCAATTTTGTTGCATAAGATGCATCATATGCATTTCATGCAATTTCAGACTAGCGTCTATTGCAATTTGACATTTTTTCTATTTTTAAGCCTTTTTTTCATTATCAGACAATCAGTAATAAATCACTCAGCTCCAATAAATGATCGCTCATCATCATTGAAATGGTACTGACAACTTTTAAGTTTCATTTAAATTACATATCACAAATTCAGACTGCATTCCAAACTCAGCATCAGTTCCATGTTGTCGGCACAGGATGATCAAGCCTCCACAAGTCTAAACTTTGTTGCCTTCTCAATTAAATTAAATTTCTGTACTTCTGCGACACTTTGAAATGCACAGTGGCGTCTTGCAAGTGTAAGTATGGGAAATACATTTATTCAAGAACAACACCCACAATTCTGTGTGAGGTAGAACGTGGTTGGATAGCAGTCTCAGAATAAGAATGTCGGGATTAGATGTATATGTGATATTTTCTTCAGATTGTCCTTAGAAATTCGTCATTTTCAAAGAGGTCTTTTGACCATGAACATTGCCAATTTATTATCTTCTTATAAATTTCAAAATCAAGTCAATTGATTTTGAAGAAAGAAGATCCAAAGGATCTATTCTGAAATTACAGGATAAACTGTTACTACAACATAAAAACTATATAATGTTACAGTGTTTGCTAATCACACTTAAGCATACTTTTGTTCTAGACCAATCAATATGTTTATTTTTTTAATTTAAAGACTGACTTCAATTTGAATAGTATAGAGAGATTTCTATAAAAATGGACCACTTTGACAGGTACTGCATGCCCTATTGGCAACATAACTGCAGGTTATTCCAATGCGCAATTTGTTAGTGCGTTTTTTTGCAATTATCTCATTTGCAAACTATCACATGCAATGCAACCGCCCTACACGACGTTCATTTGGCTTCCAATGTGTCAAACTGGCCTCTTCGTGGCGTATCTCCTCTGTAGTAGAGAACTAGTAGGCGCGAATGATCTTGGCTGACTGGGTGACGCCGCGTCGAAGGATGTGTTGCCAACGTTTCGACCATCTTTTCGTGGTCTTCCTCAAGGCTGGTCTGCTGAGGAAGACCACGAAACGATGGTCGAAACGTTGGCAACACAGCCTTCGACGCGGCGTCACCCGGACAGCCAAGAGCATTCACATGACTCCGGCCGCGGAAGCCTACGACTTCAACTGGTAGGTGCGTTCATCGTGAACACTGGCAAGTGGCAGCTTTCTGATACACCTGCGAACGAAACCTCCGTGCGATGTCGCAGCCTCCAGCAACCTCCCTTCCGCGCGCGGCGGGCCCCCGCCCGCGCCCCCGCCCCCGCCCTCGGCCGCGCTCCCCTCCGCCGGCGCCGAATTACACACGTCGCGCCGCGCGCGCCGGAGGATTCGTCCTCGGCCCCTTCCTCAATCCTCCCCTCTCCCCCGTCCCGCGGGCTCATCCCGTGGCGCCGCGCGGAACACGACTTATTTGCATGTTGATGGGCGTGGCGGCGGGATCCGACTGCGGCATGGCGCCAGCGCCCGCGAGCCCCGCGGCTGCGGCGGGAGATAGTTCCCTTCTAAGTGGCGCCTAACGGGATTTCCCCGCTTAATTCTTCCCCTCAAACGGTATTCTTTTATTTATGCCCGAGCCTCACTCCCGGTTGAGAGTCAACGCCGGGGTAGCCCCTTCTATTGCCGCCGCCCACGGCGCCTCCGGCATCGCTCGACTTTAAAGCCTGTTTCTACCAATCTCCAGTCCGCCATTAATAATGGACGAAACACAGTTTTCTTCCTCTAGTGCTTTATTTATCTGTATTGGCTCTCGGAGGAAACGTATACCTAATTATTCCGGTGTGCGCGGGCGAGCTTCTTTTCAGGAACTTTCTGCAGAGGGCGCCGCCGTGCCGTCACCGCAGCAGCTCCGCTTCGCCTCGACCGGAAGTCCGGCATGCCGGCGGCGGCGGGGGGGGGGAGGTCGGGGGCGGAGGGGGGGCGACCGGAGCGCCGCAACGGTGGGCGCGGGAGGCTCGACGCCGTCAGGCGATTGTTTAAAGCGACCGTTCCTTTCAGCTGGCCTCCGGAAAATAAAAAAGAATTAGGTGGGCGTGGTCCAAGAACCCGGTGATGTTGTGAGAGGGCCGGGGAGGGTGGGGGGGGCGTAGGGAGCGAGGAATGGCGTGAGAGAGTGGCGGGAAAAGGCTGGGGCGGGGAGGGAGGGGGAAATGCGAAAGCGGCAGCAGGCGATGGGAAGTAGTTGTCGGGAGATGAAAGGACGAAAGAAAGAAAAGTCGAGTGATATCCCTTCAGAAAATGCACCGTGGGGGATGAAATGAGGGTAGCATATGTGCCTGTGAATCGGGAGGCGTTCTGAAAAATGGCGGATATTCATTTTTGTGGAGTAAATCGAATCCAAAATGGAATATGGAGGAAAAAGAATCGGAAGAATATTTGAGAATATAAGTAAATGATTTATAGTAAGGAAGCAAATATTTTCTGTTGAGAATTGAAATATCATGCGCAACACCACTAATTTCAATGCCAAATAATGAATTGGAAAATAAGAACGCTATCACGTAAATAAGAAAAATAAAACAGTTCACAAAAATTGATATTGAAAATCCTTTAAATATATTGTGGAAATCACTGAGCAGTGGTACAAACCTCTAAGAGACGCGAGATTCAATATCAAGAGTCTACTTGATTTTCCCAATCGACTATGAATAGCAAAATACGGCACACACAATAATAATATTCCTGACCAATAATATCAAAATATTAATAGTAACTTAGAAATCATCATTACCATTTCTTACATAAAAGTCTCAAACGATTATTATGCTAACATCTGTCTTTATAATACAATCTCTGCATTCAGCGAAGCAAGGTTAAAGGGGCATAACATGAGAAAAACAATGTAAATATTCTCCATTATCAAAATATATACTATACTTGAATGGAAATCGTAATATAAAGATGGGATATTTCCTATTGAGAACAAACATTTGTGGGAAGATCAGGAAGTCTCGTAAAGATTTCTCAACCCACATGAAATAAGAAAAACTTGAAAATATCAGTCGTTATAACTAGAGACCGGATTTTAATGTAATTACATATTTTTTGTCTTTCTACTTACCGTTATCAAAATTATAATCTGGGCGAATCGTCGCTGTCCAAACACAATATCCAATTTTTTCGTTATATATTTTTACATATTTATTACACTGTTATATATTTTACTTTTTTGCTATTTTCAAACAATGTTTTTTATTCTATCAATTTTCTTCAATTTTATGTATTTTTTATGAAAAGAAATATTTTTAAAAAATTAGAATTTTTTCAACTTTATTACTGCGTGTTGTACTCGTACCCGAGGTACGCTACGTTTAAACACGTTTCTCTGTCCGGCGCACCTGCTTCATATCTCTCAGTAATGGGAAATGAACATCAGTGACCGAGACCATTTTCACCTTTAGGTCTGAAAAGAATCACTGACACCGCATTTTGTGGTCTTTAACTACAATTTCCGATAAACTTTGACTATCGCCTTCAATCATATGCTTCCCGCTGCGGTGTTTGTTTGGTGGTCTATACATCACCAGTTTGTACGATGGCTTCTGTTGCGTCTAGTCTGGCTGGTAAACTACGGTCATGCATAGCATAGCAACACGCTTTTTGTTAGTGACGGGAAAGTTGTATGGTGCAAAATGTGCTTCAACTTAGGCTTTGCAAATGATTTTTAAAACGTTTGTATTATTTTTTAATTTGTTTAGGAAATATTTTATAAATATCACTTTGTATTACGTAAATGTATTTTTTAATTAGTGTATTTTAATAATACATATTATATAAGATTTTACATATTTCTTACATATTCCTACCGTTCTCATTGCATATTTATGTACATATTTTAGTATTCATACTACATATTTTTCCGGTCTCTATTCATATAATGAAGAAACAGGGAATGATTATTCGATAAGCTACAAGAAACAGCAAATTGTCATAAAAAATCTTTAACACGATTACGGTTCAAAAAATAAGGCAAGAGGAGATTCAGGAAGAGAAAAGCATCACTTAATGACTAAAATAAGGGAGTCGATGGAATGGCAATCATTGAAACTTTCATTCAGATACGACTGTTGCAAAAAGAGAGCCGAAACACTCAACAATTTTCCCAAACATTCAGTGAAACCAAGAAGACTGATCTGAAGTAACCAAACGTGTTCCCAAGTTGTAAAAGCGTCGAACAGACTTGCGGAGTGGAGCAGCACAGGTCGGTCAAGGCAGACCGCTGACCGGCGCCTGCCGACCCAACCCGCTCGCCGTCCCAACTCGCCCGCCGTCCCCACTTGCTCGCCGCCCCAACCCGCACCCTGCTGCCCGCCGCCCCAACCTGTCCGTCGCCCCAATCCGCCCGCCGCACCAATCCCCCCGCCGCTCGCCGCTCGCCGCTCGCCGCTCGCCGCTCGCCGCCCGCCGCCCGCCGCCCGCCGCCCGCCGCCCGCCGCCCGCCGCCCGCCGCCCGCCGCCCGCCGCCCGCCGCCCGCCGCCCGCCGCTCGCCGCCCGCCGCCCGCCGCCCGCCGCCCGCCGCCCGCCGCCCGCCGCCCGCCGCCCGCCGCCCGCCGTCCACCTTACGCCAGCCACCTTACGCCGCCCAATGCCTAACACCCCTCACCCACCCCCATCGCCCGCCCCCGGCTCGCCGGAGGCGCTCCGCGCGCAGGTAACGACCTGGGGCCCATTGTGGCCGCTGAGTAACGGCACGCGGGCCGTTGGGCGGCCACGGCGACGCCCGGCGCCGACGCAGTATCTCCGCGATACCTGCCCTCCGCCCCCGCCCCCGCCCCCGCCTCCGATGCCGCACGCGGTCCCGGGCACAGCCGCAGGCGCCCCGAGTTATTATTACTGTTTGCAGGGCCCGTTCGCGGCGCGGCGCTGTGCGGCGCTCGCGCGAGACAATGAGTCATAATTTACGCGTCTTAATGCGACCATTCACTGGGAAAGAATATTGCGCGGGACAGCCGTTAACTTCAAAACGTCCCTCCGCGCGCCCGTAAAAAGGCCCACTTTACAAAGGCCGGCGGTAAATCCGACGGCATTTCAGAAGTTCCCGCACGAAAGCGTAACGCCGGTTGTTTGTGCCGCGGGGCGACCGTCGCGCCGCCTGCCGCCGCCGCATGCAACCTCTGTTGCGAGCGGACGGGGACCCCGCAAACACAGCCTCTGCGCACAGATATTGGGGTGGCCTCTTATTGTTCGGTATTCAGGATTTCATATTGAGTCGAGTGATAGCGTTGTGTAAGAGATTTTCTTTTGGTCTGAATGTCAATAAAGTGACATCTAGGAAGACGCTTGTTTCCCAGCAGATCGTTTCCAATTCCTTGACGGCATGATTCGAGGACAGACTTGGGGAGAAAAGTGATGCTGATATTTTAGAATGTGAGCATCGTTTTTGTCTGCATGATATTGAAATTAAAAACTCGTACATTTAAAGTATTTGTTCTTTTGAAAGAACACGTCCAAAGAAGAGACTTTATAGTATATTGTAGCTTATATTAGTTTCTATAGGGTATTTGAAATAAATTGTTAACATCGTTAATATAGCGACGTTTTTAAGATAATTTTGTGTAAAGTAGTTTTTAAGATAATTTTGTGTAAGTAAAGTGAAGTTTTTAAAATAACTTCAAATGATGTTTTAGCACTACTCTGTTTTCCTTAATCAAGAGTGCAACCTGGAATGTATTAACTCCCACGGCAAAGTAGTCGTCGTTCAAATATTACATCACTGAAAGGAGATTCAATATAAGCAGTGACGATGCCTAATACTTTTAATATTGCATGCAGAGGAAATGCATAGATAATTTTAAATGCACTATAAATATGAATTATTCGTTCAGTTACTTATGACCGATAATAAATTCTAGTTCTTTATACAAGGAAATAAAACTAATTTTAATTAATTTACAATAATTAATTCAAATTTAAGATCAGATCTAGTGTTTCTGAGTACCCTCAAACGGAATTTAAGAGATTCCCTAGAAATCTTTAGAAACCACATAATAATTTAGAGTCGTATAAACAGTAAGAAAATAATAAATATTTCAAAGTGCTTACAATAACTACACTGTATGTAGTAGATGATTATCCTCTCTTCCAAAATATTTAGGACGATCGTACCGAGGCAGAGGTCACCGGCAATTGGCGCGGGCGGATCGGCCGTGACCCGGGAGGTCCTTGGCGGATCCTGAGGGCCCGAGACAGCGGCGGCGCCGCGACGCGCCCCAGAGGCCTCTATAATTGATTACTCCAAGTTCTGCGCGGCGACGAGGCAACTTTCCACTGTGGAAAAGTTGGCCCCCCTGCTCGCGGGCGTGCGTTTGTGCCTTGGCGCCAGCGGCAATGGCGGTGGTGGCGGGGGCTGACGCTGGTGTGGGTGGTGGCGACAGTTGATTGTCGCGGTGAAGGTAGTAGCTTTGGTAGTGGCGGTGATGGCAATGGTGACGATGGTGGTGACGGTGGTGGTGAGGGCGATGGCGGTGGCGGTGGCGATGGCAGTGGGAGCCTTGGAGGCGGGGGTGAAAGTGGGCTCGAGAGGGAGCGGGGGCGGTAGCGGGGGCGGTTTCGGTGTGGGTGTCGTGGTTGTCGATGTCGGTGTAGATGTCGGAGTGAGTATGGTTGTCGGAGTTGGTGTGGGTGTCGGCGTCGGTGTGGGTGGGGGTTTAGGTATCGGTGTGGGTGTGGGTGTAGGTGTGGGTGTCGTGTGGGTGTCGGTATGGGTGTCGGTGTGAGTGTGGGTGTCGGTGTTGGTGTGGGTGTAGGCGTCGGTGTGGGTGTAAATGACGGTGTGGGTGTAGGCGTCGGTGTGGGTGTAGATGACGGTGTGGGTGTAGGCGGCGATGTGGGTGTCGGTGTGGGTGTCGGTGGTTGGGTGATGGTCGACGCGGTGGCGGGTGTAGCGTTGGTAGTGGCGGTGATGGCAATGATGACGCTGGTGGTGGTGACAGTGAGGACGACGGAGTCGTTGATGTTGGCCGTGGGGTGGCAGTAGAGGTGGCGGTTGTGGCGGTGGCAGGGCGGCAGCGGTTGTAGGGGGCGGGGGGTGGGGGCTGCGACAGGGGTGAGTGCGGTGGCAGGGGAGGGGGGCCGAGTCGGCGGCGGGGGCGGCAGCAGCGGTGGTACGAGACGGCGCCGAGCAGAACAGATTGGTTATGAAGTTGAGTGACTCTTAAACATAGTTTGCGGTCTCACATGCTCCCACCCCATCGACTTCATCCCCGCTGCACGCCGCGCTCCCGAATTATCCCCGACCGCGAAGACACTGCGCGGGTAAATTATTTACGCCCTAATGGACGGAGACGTGCAAACTTCGGAGCCACCGCCGCCGCCTGCGCCGCCTCCGGGAGATGACATAAAAATGTAAAACATCCTCCGCCACACCCCGATCTCCAGGCGCGAAAGACGCACAGGCGGAGAAGTAGACCTATTGTGGCTTCCTCTTTACCCTTGGCTAACATTCACCCCCGCACCGTCTTTCTTGACAGCCTCTGGTGATTTTCTTAAATATACACGGCATTTGCTTATTCATTGCACGAATGTTGCTTCGCTTCATCTATGTTTACGTGTTTGCATTATTTCCACACCTCTGTATCTCATTCACTTTGCTTCATTTTTTTTCTTCCTCATATGCAAAGGTCTTCCGAGATCCTAAACCGAATTCTTGCATTCTCCACTTCACCATTTTATTATCTAGCATTCCTCGTTTCTAATTATGTTTTCCAAATTGACCGTCCCAGTAAGCAATATCTCAGATACCTCAAGATGTGGTACGTGGAAATCTGAGGTGAGAGAAATTCTTGGAAAAGTTAGAAGAGATCGTATCTCTCAGTAGAAACATAAGTTTGTGCCATCGAGGATGGCAGAATCCAAAACGAGAAGTGATCATCCATCTCCTCCCTTATCTGACACATCATCTCATGTACCTATTTGTCGTTCCAATTTTTTCCTATCCTCTCTGTCTCATCTATTCCTTCTCCCACAGTTAGGACCTTCCAACCTTCACATTATCTAGTGTAATTGCCCCTACCGATTACTCAACACACTTCTTCCAATAATGCCTCTAAATCCATTTTCCTACGCAATTGTTTTGCCTTCCTAAAACATTTCTCTGCCTTCTTATTTTATCCACCGTTACCGCGATTTGATCCCTCTCACTTTCTTTTACTTCTGCCATCTTCTCCTTTTTCATCAATTCGCGTGGTTCAGAGTCGCTTTAATTATTAGTGCTATCTTCCCTGAACTGTGCACTCATACCGGCGGTACGTGTTTTCAAACTTTTTCTAACGTTGCTGGTATTTTTTGTCTTTTGCTTCTTGCAATTCCTCTCTTTCCACCTCTTCACTTCATCTCCTTCACACCCTTTCTTCTTTTCTCACTCTTTATCCTTCTCTTCTCCTCTTACACATATTTCCCGCTTCCTTCTACTTTTTAACCTGTCTCGTACTCTTTATTCTTATCGTTAACCTCCTTTATTATCTGTTATCATCTTTCTCCTGCTGCTCCTTTACCTACTTATATATCACCACACTGCACCTCATCTTCCCCGCTCAAGAGACTCCCCGCACTCCAAATCCCCGCCGTAGAGAAGGGGCAAGGTCACCGCCTTCCCCTCCCTCATCCTCTGCTCCATCTCCGCTCTGCCTCTCCCTTCCCGACCGAGGAGGGCGCCGCCACCTCAAAGCTTATTAATGTTTTGCATCGCAGCTCGTTAATATGGCAGCTTCCCGCGCGCGTGCATCGAGACGTCTCCGCCCGCCGGGAAGGTCACGTGACGGGGAGCGACGCAGGCGCTCTCAAGCGGCGGCCGAGAAAACTCCGCGTGTGCTGCGAAAGCGCTGTCGAAGTATGAAAACGAAGGTGTTATTTTAAAAAAACGTATAGAAAGCAATGAAATTTCACCTTTGGCGCTATTATAGATAGAGTTTACTTTTTCACATGACAAATATAAGAGTTTCGTCGCTCGAGCAGTGTTATTATGAACGAATTAGCGTGTCTTATGAATGGCTTTCTCAGACCAAGACGTAATTCACTTTTCTATCAATTAGTACAACATATAATTCTACAGCCCGTGAAAAAAGTCCGACAAATCTTATAATTGTACAAATAGTATTCGGTTAGCCAGCGATTGATAGTTATCATGGCTAGTTTTCTTTTCCTACATCTTTTAGGGCAAGTGATGAGTCATTGGATTTGTTTCAGTCTGGTAAAGAATTGATCATCTTTTAGGCTCTCAACAACGTTGAAAGTGAATTCTCTATAAAGCTTTTGTGTGTACATATGGGGGAAGAGGTGATTAAGCACATAAAACGAGTTTTCTGGGCCTTTAAGACATCTACATATTTTATGCTACGGGGTGGGCATCTTGATTCATCAGATTGACGTTAATTAAACCTAAGTTTGTAATGAAACACCTGTTTCGATTGATCGTTCTAACGCAAAATAAAAATAATAGAACCGTAAAGAGTATAATAAATTTTCTGTGTTTTGGGGGCCACACAATTTTCAATCATCATATTATCAAATAACAAATAATATTTTTTAAGTAACTCTGTCTATCCTTTTTCTTTGTACATAAACGCAATCAACACAAGTGCGTTGAAATTCTTGTTTTTATTCTTCCCTTTCATAGCACATATAGACATGTTTAACCTAATAAATAAAAACAAGAGAGAAAACGCAAGGTGTTAGCGTATCGGATTGTTATACCCAAGTTTGCGGGTTCGAACCCGATCGAAGCCGTGGATTTTTAAGGACGAAAAAATCCTTCGTACGCCTTCCTTCGGAGGGGAAGTAAAGCCGGCTGTCCCATGTTAGTAGATTTACTGCATGTAAAAGATCCTGAAGCCTAAATGATGCCTCTGAGCTAAATTCGAATCGCCTGTTTCGTCGCCCAAGTAATACCTTCTTTCTCCCATGGTTGGTGAAAGGAACGTAGCGGAATTTGCGTGGTTAGGCGGAAGAGCAGGCTTCATGGCCTGAGTCTCGCCACGTTAAATAAGGCACATTCAATTCAATTCAATTCAATTCAATTCAAAGGTGCTTCGCTGAGCTAAGGCAAGTACGAGAGGCTTGTTGGAACATCAGACGCAACCCACAATGCAGTGGTGTGCATCGGGACGTCGGTTACGGTGGTACTGAACCTTGATGTCCTTGGAGTACAACCCCCTCTCGTATAATGTGCTAGCCTCTGTTTCTGCTTCGAGTTTCATAACCATCGTCTCTATTGCGTATTGTTTCACTGACGTGTCCCCAAGTATGCCTGAGAAAGCGTTCGGAGGAAAGACATGCTTGTGCGGTGAGAAGGGAACAGGAGGGCGTCGGTGCTACAAGAAGAGGCATGAAAGATAATAGTTGTAAAATAATACTATGGATTCATTTCGATGAATTTTTAACCTGTTAAAATGTAAATTATTAACCTATTAAAATATGTTTTTATTTATATTTCTAACCATTATTAAACTTCTATTTATTTTACTGCTTCTACGTTTTCCAATGAATATTACATACGTATTATCACATTATAATACTTATATCACTTATTAATCTTATAGATTCTCTCTTAGTTGTTTATTTATTTTCCTGTATCTTCTAATTTGAGACAATCACTGGTATGGATTAAAGTGGAAAAAACATCAGTTAAAACACATGTATTTAAAATGCTTGGGTTACGCGTACGACGGTTTGCGAAACAATTTTTCGCATCTTCAGGTACATCTCATGTCAATATATTAAAATAATTACTTAATTATACCATATTCAGTGGATGGATGTTTTACGTGAAACATTGTTGTAACGAACATCTCAGGTTACATGGCATTGATGATTGAGGACTACATTCAGTGGTGGACGGAACCAACATGCGACGGAACCAACTAAACGGGACAAAAATGTTACTGAATATGGTATAATTAAGTAATTATTTTAATATATTGACATGAGATGTACTTGAAGATGCGAAAAATTGTTTCACGAAACGTCGTACACGTAACACAAGCATTTTATGTAAATGTGTTTTAATTGATGTGTTGTTCGTTTTAAATTATAGAAATGATTGTCTGAAATTAAAAGGTAAATAAAAGTAAATAGTATAGTACTTGTTTTCTGTCGAACATCGCAGCGACCGCCGAAGCATCAAGTTTCTCCACCAGCAGCGCGTCTTCCTCCGCTGACGTTTCCCAAGTTCGCCCGAGGGAGCGCTGGAAGCCAGGAGGAGGCGGGGTGGCGGGGCAGGAAAGGGGGCGGGGCGGGGCGAGGCCAACCCCCGGGAGCGCATCGGCTTTGAAGCGCAGTTGATGGAACTCGGGGAAAAACACGCGGGAAGTCGAACGCGCGCACGCCGTGCGCTGAGCTCGCTTTCCCCGGCGTGGAGCGGGGCGCGGGGCGGCGCGGGGCGGGGCGGCGCGGGGCGGCGCTGTTTATTCTGGGAAGGTTCGCCCCCTTAGGCAGAAGTTCGCCAGCGCTGCCCTCTTTCGCGTGGCCTCCAGCCCCCCACCCCCCGCCCCCGCCCTCGCGAGGCGTCCGCTCCGCGGCGCGTGTCACGTGACCCTGGACGAAGCACGCGCCAACATGCTCCAATGCTCCTGATGCTGGAGGAAGCCGTCGCCGTGAAAACATTCACGTTCACGCCAGACATTATCTCTCGCAGTGGTGAAGAAGTTGGATTACTAGACAAAATGTGTGAGATATCACGCATGTTTATTAACAAATTTGGAAGGAGAGCTTAGAAGAAAAGGAAGAGGACGATATGGAAAATCGTGCCAGGTGGTAACTTTCAAAGCGCGAAGAAGTAGAGAGATCCTGAAAACAAAAGCCCTCAATTGTAGCGACAAAAAATCTTTCGAAATTGAAGAAGGTTCATATCATTTTTCTATCATATTAATAAAAATTGATTATAAGATGTTTGATTATTATACTGTAAACAAAAAAGATTTACTTATCAAAATACTCGTAATAAAGTAAAATACCTTTTGACCTTCATCTGTATAATGATCCTGACTTCACATTTTCGCACTTATCTTAAATGAATAAATATACGGCAAGTGGGTGAATGATGACTAGATGATACGGATGATAATACAGCAATAGCGGAATGAAATTCCAAGTAAACGGGGAACATCCTGAAAACACGGCGCAAACTTCGTCCACAAACTTCGACCTGGATTCGAACCGGTAAACACGGAAGTAGAAGGTGAGTGGTGTGACCACTTGACCAAGGCTCGGCCCTGTCACATCCTTTGACAGAAGTTCGGTCGCGCTGCCCTCTTTCCCTCTCCTCGCCTCCCCGGAGGTCACCCACAGCGAGGCTTCGCTCCGCCGGCGCCCGACACGTGCCGCTGACTAACGCGTGGCGACGCGTCTCCCGGTGCGAGCGGCGTCGCGCAGACACGCTCGAGAGCATCGCCGAAACCAACCTCAACAAAATGCAAGTATTTCAAAACAAATATTTCTTTATTTTTTTAAAAAATTTGTTACGTCTACACCTTGACGCAACGAGTCTCCAAGCCACTTAAGGGGCGTTGAGCGCTTTGCACTGAGGAGTAATCCTCCATTAATGTGCTTTTACTTTTAATATTTGTCAAGTCTCGTCACGTGGCAGTCAGTCAGTGCCATTTATCCCTTCGGTCAGGGGCTCGACGCCGTTAGATCGCGGGGTTCCTGGCCGGTCACCCAACCACGAACCCGCGAGTCTCGAATGCGCTTGACGTTCGTGACTTCACGGAGCGTAGTAAACGCATTCGGCTAGCGCCGCCGAGATTTAAGATTAATAACAAGAGCTCCATGGTGTATTAGCAATAAACAACTACATCACGATCTAAACGTAAATGAAATAGCTCACCAAATAGCATACCTATCAAACAACTTTTACACTAATTTACCCTTCATAAAGGCATCAACTCACTACAGACTCGGAAAAGATCCCAGATACAAAACCAGAATAAAGAACAGATATTTTCCTCCAGATATTTTCAAATATTGACTAATTCTGTTGAGGATCTATTTGTTTCCTCTCCCTATTAAAGTTTGTTAAGTACAATTTTAAACTAGATTAAGTTGATTAGATTAAGTTGTTTAAATTCAGTTGCTTAGATTAAGTCACCATACAATTGCAAAGTTTCACTTGTAAACTGAACATTGTAATTTCAACAAAACAATAAATAAATTAATAAAAAAAACGAGATCACTTCGGCACCGCCCCTGCTATATTAACGTTCGAACGGACGCGTTTTTGTAATAAAAAATGCTTTAGCGAGGCAAAGACAACTTTGAAGAGGTCTCTACCCTACTTGCTGTCACGCCAGGCGTACCACAATTTTTGCACACTAATTGCTTTGGTCCCACAATCGCGGGGAAAGTTCGGGGAAGGGAAATTGTGACAATGGAGGTGGAAGGGGGAGTAGCCAAGGAATGAGGGCTTAGCCAATGGAGAACAATTCATCTGATTAAACCAACCCTGCAGTTTTATTTCGACCACTTACAATGAAAACATAATTTGCGTCTCGTTATTGCAATAATTTGTTCATTTACTCCTTGCTTAAAGAGGCACATTATTATGATGCGTTATGAAATGAATTTGATTTTCAACTACTTTCTATAAACATAGAATGAACGTTTTGATTAAACCTAACCAATATAATCAAAACGCGAAACCGAAAAATATACATTACAAGGAATTGTAAACAAATATTGTTTATTTTAAGATATTTTTGTGAAGTTAATGCGGCGCTGTGTACCTACGGAAAAACACCGTGAAAAGTATTCTAAGAATTTAAGTAGTATCTTCATATTCGATTTAGAATAACAACTAAATACACAATTACCCTCATAAATACATACTCCGGCTCCATCTCACAGTTGTTCAACCATTCATGCATTTACCCGAACTTACACAATCGACACCAATTTCCTGTGAATTTCCCCTCGTAGAACTAATTTCCCATGCTGACTATTTTTCCTCTTTGCCCTACTTCTGATCCTTCTTTCCACTTTTGCCCTCTGCACATAAACGCCTTCCTCATCGCTTTTGGTTTCCATTTTCGTTTCCTCCCCACTTTTACCTCCTTCCCAACTTCAGCGCTTTTTTTTTTTTTTCATCGGCCTCTCCCACGTGGTGCTGCGCCGCCCGCGGGTGCCTGGCGCGCTCTCGCGCCTTCATTTATTCGGCGCCGGTGGCTGGGCGGAGATCGCAGGGAGGGGGCGGCGCTCTTGTGCACACCGCCCTCCCCTCCCCCCGCTGCCGCCGCCGGCTTGCCAGCGAGCGCGTGTATTTTATTCCGCGTCAAAGTGAGCGCGCGCCGCCGCCGAGCTCGAGGTGCGAGACGGGAAAGAAGAGGAGGGGCGGAACGAAGCGCAGGAGGCCTAGCCTCCGGGTGTGCACATATCGTCCAAGGTCGAACGTTCTCTCATTTACCGCTTTTACTACGATTAACCCAGCTCCTGGTACACAGACGCGGTATTATTATAATTATTATAATAATAATAATAATAATAATAATTATTATTATTATTATTATTATTATTATTATTATTATTATTATTATTATTATTATTATTATTACTATTTTTTCACTATGTTAGAGATGTTTTTGGATAGGGAAAGAGAGCAAATTTACAAAATATTGTTGTCGGGGGTAGGAAAGGCGATAGGAGCATTTTTACGAAATGTCATTAGGGCAATAACGTTGTTAATAATAATATCAATAATAATAATAATAATAATAATAATAATAATAATAATAATAATAATAATAATAGTTCTCGTCTTATTTGACAGAGATAATGTACATTGTAGTTTCTTGGAATTATTAACCATCTATAACCAGTATTTATGGTTAGCAATACTGGGTTTATAATTTATTATCTGTCTACTTCTACGTAGTATTTTGTGTGTGGGGGGGTATATGTGCGTTTTTTGTAATAAAAAATGCTTACCTACACCTAGCCTTAAATCATAAAATCACTGAAAATTTAGTGTTGCAATACATGTATTTCCATATACAAATATATGACTATAAATAAATTCATACTTAATTTACACAGCAAACAGATTTAATGCAATATTTCAGCTAACTTCTTTATGTTATTATCATCATTGAAAAAATATGTGTTTGAAAATATTCAACGTCTCACTATTTTTTAATGTTACCCGTAATTGATTATATATTTGAGGCCCAATGAAGACCGAGGTTCTTGACATTAGAGATTTATTAATTTTGTTTTTTTAATTTGATTAGTGGTTTTGCTACGTGGTCTGCAATCGGAATAAAACTGGATTTGTATTTTTCTCTTTATGCAAGAGAAAATAATAAACTAAAAGCAGAGTATCCTAAGTTATCTAAGACAAATCACTATATTTCAGTAAAAATCACATCGAAGTAATTTTAGTCGTTCCAGTGATTGCCCCGGGCAAAGAGACAAAAATCGCAAAAACAATGGAATTATTTTTATAACATTATAAGGAGACGGGATAGTTATTTTGAAGCGACAGACACTCAAAATTTATTAACATAAATTTGTGAAAAGTTCTACAGATTTTTTGATGTTTCATTCTTGTTGGTGATTATATCCGTGACATTTTTCATCATTTTTTGGTACCTATAGTAGAAATTTTTCAGCTTGACATAACAGTCAAAATGAACCTAACTTAAGAGTTTGGTCTCAGACATATGTCTGTTTAAACTACACTATATTTATTCGGCCTTCATTTATTCGGCGCCGGTGGTGTGTGTGTGTGTCCCGACTGATCGTATTTAGTTTAAAAATACTTCTAATGTACTTGACTAAAACTTTAAATATATTTCATATATGAGCTCAATCTATAGAAGTAATTTTGCATTTCCATAGTGTTTGGACCCATTTTCAAGCATTAATAATTTTTTCCCTCGAAGCTGTGTCTCGTTGCATAAATACTGCTCCGACGACGACAACAGCATTATGTCTTCCAGGAACACTTGCTCCCTGGAGAAAGCATCAGCTAACTAGGAGCAGAGGCCGGGAGAGTGGTGGTGGTGGGGGAGAGGAGAGCACGTTTGAGCGCGTGACTACGCGAACCGCGAGCATCCGCAGCGCTCTCAGGCGCCGGCGCTCTCCGTTCGAGCGCTGCGGGCGGCGAATCTGAGAAGGAGAAGGCGAGAAGCACGCGGGCAGAGGGGCAGCGAAGAGACACAGGAGACAGAGGGGGACGGTGGAGCTTGTGGTACGGCATGGGAATGATAGTAGCGACGAACGGATCGATGGAGGAGGCGACAGAGGCAGTGGCGAAGGAGATAGAAAGCAACATGGAAGAGATGATTCGGAGACCGCAATACGGAATGAGAAGAGGGAGAGAAACGGTGGTGATCACGGTACGGAACGGGAGTGATTATGGTAATGAACAGATGAATGGACAAGGCGAGTGAGGCGGTGGTGGGAGAGATAGATAGCAACATGGGAGAGGAAACTTGGAGACCGCGACAAGGAATGAGAGCGATGGACAAGGAGAGAAATAGATGGGCGACGGAGTCACGTGTAGGAGAGAGGGACTCTGTGGTGCTCATGACCATGGCAGAGCTGTTGAACGCGAAATGGGTGATGGTTAAGACAAGGGGTGACAATGGTGAGACAACAGCTGCGGGTGGAACACGTGATTTGTTGTTGCAGCAAGGAATGGAGTAGAGGCGGTGTCCTAGTACCTAGTACGTAAGCGAATGAACGGGAGCTGTCGGTGGGGACGATATAGTATCGAGAGTGGAAACAGGTACGGAGGCGTCGAAACGAGAAGAACGCATGTAACAGCGCAGGGAGCACATCAGGAGGGGAATAGATACGGAAGGTGACAACAAGAAAACGAGATTCGTTGGAGCCAGAGGTGGCAGTAATGCCATTAGAGACAAGAGTGCACAGATTGAAGAAAGGCTTGAGGCTATAGGATGGCACAACAGAGGGACAGTTGTTTTAGTTTACTAGCTGTGTGTTAGTAGAATGGAAGTCGTGGGATAGTGGGTTATCATGGTAATGATGACGGAAACTGGAATGACTGAGAGGCAGGTGTAGTGACAAGGCCACGTTTAGAAGAATTGACAAAAATCTCGAACGTCGCTAGTGGTAGTGGTGGCACGAAGGGCAGTCGGCGTAGCCGGGGCGTGGCAGCCGAGACAGAGGAGAAGGGTGACGTGGCGTTGGGGAGAGGGCAGCCGGAAGGGCGTCGACGGGGTTAGCGAGCACCAGGTGGCGGAAGCGGTGGTGGTGGCGGCAAAAGGGACGGGATGGCTAGGCCGTTGGCTACGGAGGGAGTGTCGGATGGGCGGTAAAGGCGAAAGCGGTGGCAGGAGTGGTAGGGTGGATGGCAGTGCTGTGACAAGTGGCGCCGCCGACGGGCCGTCGCTGCTTTGAGCTGTCTCCTTGCCTGGTGCCGGGCGCTTTCCCGCTCGTGACTAGCGACGGCCGGCGGTTTCGCTGCCGTCCATCTCACGCCGCCTCGGCCCTGTGTGGCCGGCCCGCCGCCTGTGCGCGAGCAGGTGGTTTTTGAAACAAACTTTCCCCGGCATCTTTTTGCCTGCGCTCGTCAAAGCGCCACGACGCCGACCACCGACGTCGCCTCCGCCGCAGCTGCCCCCACGCCCCGACGTCGCTCCCGCAGACACCCCCGGCGTCCCAGGCGGTACTGCCCGTCTAGGCCCCGCCCCCTCCGCCATCCAAGCCGCCGCCACCACCTCCCGCAACGCTGCCCTACCGCCCTCGCCCCCGTCCTCGCCGGCGCCCTCGCCATCCTCGTGGCGGCCGCCACCCTCGCTGCGGCCCCCGCAGCCGCCCTCACTGCCGCCCTCGCCGCCGCCCTCGCTGCTGCCCTCGCGGCCGCCGCCCCCGCTGCCGCCCTCGCCGCCGCCCTCCCCTCCCCCCCACGCCGCCACCATCGCCGCCACCCTCGCCAACGCCCTCACCGTTCTAATGCCGCCCTCGCCACCGCCCTCGCCGCCGCCCTGACCGCCACCGTTTCCGCCGTCTTCGCCGCCGCTCTCGCGGTCCCCCTTGCCACCGCCCTCCTACCGCCCTCGCCACCGTCGTCGCCGTCGCTGCCCTCACCACCACCCTCGCCGCCGCCCCCGTCACCGTCGCCCTCGTTGCTGCCTTCACCGCTGCCCTCCCCTTCCCCCCCCCCGTCGTCACCATCGCCGCCGCCCTCGCCAACGCCCTCGCCGTCCTCGTCACCGTCCTCGCCACCGCCCTCACCGCCGTCCTGGCCACCACCCTCACCCTCTCTGCGCTAACGCCGGCGGCGGCGTTCTTTGTGATCCGCCTCCGCTACATCGCTTCCCCGTCTTGCTTCCTCGCTGGTGACCGCCCCGACCACCTGACGTCTACAGAAAGAGCTGCCTACCGCGGATCACGCGGCGACCCCGTTTTCTCATTTCAGTCCTCTTCCTTGCGACGCGTTCTTACCACGACTGAATGGCATCCACGGACGAATGTAGCTAGTGTTTGTGGAGACGGTGTTGTAGTTCGTGATGACGGACGCGGTGATGGTGTTAGTGGTAACGGCGGTTGTGTTGCGGTGGTGCAGAGGTAGATTTGAGATGTTGGTGGATCTGGCGGTTTTGACGTTGACGGTGATGACTGCAGAAATGTCGGAGTTGGCGGTGTTGACTGTGATTAACCGTAATAATTGTGCTGATGACAGAAGTGAGTAATGATAGTGATAGTGGAGGAGGGGGTGCTGCTATGATAATAGTAGTGTAGGTCACTGTCTCACCTATACGGTAGACGGCGATGTAGTGCATGGCCATTGTAATAATGTTTGCGCATTTGTTTTTATGTCACAGCCCGTGAGGCTTTAATGAAAATGGTATGTGAATGGCATACATTATGTTGGGCATAGGTGATTTATTGAACAACAATATTAACGAGGATACATCCTAGCTTATTTTTATTTGAAGATTTTCCTGACTTTAACATTTCGCCGGGACTTGCTTTAAACGATGATTTTAAAAAACGAAACCAGAGGGGGAACTACATACTACCGCAGGTCAATACAGCTTCCCTTTACTTTCGTTATTACAGCGCCGTCGTCGTGTTGATTACATTGGTCATACCTGCTGTGAACCTTTATTTCTCATACGAAAATGTATTTTATCTCCGTATCTTGAACAGTTTATTTTGATTATTTTGTCATTTAGAATCGTATGAACTACAGAACAAGGTGCAATCTTACAACATTACAAAAATAACAAAGAAACCAATATGAATTGAAGTTCACGTGTGAAGGACTTGGAATGCAAACATACAAGCAATAAGAACAACACATAAACAAAACAATCGTACTATTTTTAATGACAATATGAAACCAGATGCTCAAAGTCACATTATTACTGCGTACATTATTACAATTCTAAGACTATTTTTTCTAAATTTCAACAATATTCTAGTTATTTCCTTAAACTTGCCTGGTGATAAAAGTAATTAGAGAAGACCAGACACATTTTAATTAAGAGATGTAACGACATTAATGTAAGGAATATAAATACCATTTGTGTGTGGGTAAAATCATAAATAATTTACAAGTTGGCAACGTTGCAAATTGAAAGTCAAGCCGTCGGTGAATGTTGAATGAGATGTAGTTTAAGTATCGTTTTCCATTTCATAGCTTATTTTGCATTTTAATGCAGCAATTTAGATATGATCAATGTAAGGAATATAAATAAATTTATGTGTGGGTAAAATCATAAATAATTTACTGGTTGGCAACGTTGCAAATTTAAGGTCATGTCGTCGGAGAATGTTGAATCAGTTGCAGTTTAAGTATCGTTTTTCATTTCATAGCTTCAATGCAGCAATTTAGAAATGTAGCTTGCCGCGGTCACGGGTACCGTGAACGACTGACCTGTTTAGAATAACAAATGCGTTAAATTCGAACCTCTCATGGCAAATACACAGCTGAATTACACGTTTCACAATTGATACTCACGAAAAGTGGGTTAGAGAACTTGACTTTGTCGACTGTCGACCGAGCAGACCGGCTGAGGTGGCTTTATGCATCAACTACTGTCCCTGCGGTGCCTTTAACCGGGTGTCCTAGAGTTCTAGTCCCAGCAGTGTTAGAATTTTCGACACTGATTAGATAGCTAGGCTGCGTTCAACCTCGGTCTGAAGGACAATTCTATCGGCCGGCTGCAGTGATCGGTATTTTTCCGTGGTTTCTCCGAACCAAACCAGGCAAATGCAGGGGCAGTACCATAAAAAACAGGCCACAGACCGCGCGCAATCTTTCCTTCACATTCCTTGTCCTTTCCTCACATTTTATTTACACACTCTTACACTTACATGCACTACACTACTAACAAGTCTGAAACTGGCTAGGGATCTACTCCGCTAGTGGGAGATACACGGCTAGGGAAAACATCAAGGGCGAAGGCTGGAGCTTCGTCGACAACTCAAAGGTCCATTGCGGAGCGTCAAATGCGTTTATTAGAGAAATGGTATTGGAGCGTTTATTGGACGTTATGCGTTTATTAGATTAAATGGTATTGAATAATATAAATTTACGACAAACATTGGAACCCAAAACTACATCCTTTTATCTCTCTAGCTTCTCGTCAGCAACCTCATCCTTGTTTATCACATATTTTCTATTCGTCGTCACTGTCACGTAGTTTACTTACCCGAGCCACCTCTTGTTGGTTATTGTGCATCTCTACTAATACAAGTCCGCTGTACGCTTCGAAGCTGTACCTACTTAGGAGTTCATCCATTGAGGTACATAACAAAATAACAGGAAGATTCGCCGGCTAATTCGGGAACTACTTGATTTGGACATACAAATACAGGACAAACAATACTGTACTTTGTTATTATTACAGAGCACCATATTATATCACATATTGTACCTAGAAATCTCGTCAGTCATATTATTCTCACAATTTTTGAGTCACATGTTCGGCACGTTTGTGTCGTGTGTACAGCCGCGCCCATTTGAAGCTGATATGCGTTTGCAGACAGCAACATCTCACGCACGGGGGCTCAGAGGGGCGTGGCGGGGCGGGCGAGGCTCTCGAGAGCGCAGTGAGGTGAAGCAAACGCCGCCGGCCCTTCAGTCCCCGCCCCCCCTCCCCGACGCCAGCAACACTCCGTCGCAGCGGTCGAGTTCTCCCCTCCTCCCCCTCCGCCGACGCCGACGCTGTCTCTTTCCGCAGCTCGGAGCGTTCCGAGGAGTGGCGGCGAATTCGCGCCCGCTCGCCCGCTCGCTCCCCCTCCCCCGCTTATCGCGCCCTGCCCCACACGTCCCATACAACCCTTCCGCCCCGTACCGCTCTGCCCAGGTCCGCCCCGCTCCAAACGGTTCGCCCTCCCCGCTCCGCCCCTCGCCTTCCGACTCGCCCACCGGGAGCGGTAGCTCAGTGCATCAACTGATGTCACTGCAGCGCCTCTGACCGGGAGGTCCTAGGTTCCCACTCCCCACGTTTTTCGACACTAGCTTTTCGGCTAGGTCGAATTCAGTCGCTGTCTGGAGGAGAATTCTAGAAGTCGGCTGCTCTGATCGGTAGTTTTCCGTGGTTCCTCCGATCAACCCCAGGCGAATGCCGGGGCAGTACCCTATGAAACGGGCCACGGACCGCGCGCGATCTTTCCTTCCTCTTCCTTGTCCTATCCTTTCCCCTTACACACACACACTTACACTAACATGCACTACACTACCACATATTCCAGGAGACCGGCCGGGAGCTTAGAGCTTGTCCCAGCTGGGGCGGTTCTCCGCTGGTGGGAGAGTCCCGGTTAGGGGGAAACCCCACTAGCCGACGGTAGGTCGGCGCCGGATCTCGCCATCCAGTGGGGAAAGATCACCGCCATCTCCCGAGGAAAAACGTGCACTACACAAACGGGACTAATGACCAAAGCAGTTGACGCGCCCGGAAACCCGAAAACATCAATCGATCAACTGACTCGCCCCGCCCACCGCACCCCGCCACTCGCCCACCCTGCTCTCCCCGCCCGTCGGGCTCGCCCCACCCGCCATGACACGCCCTGCTCCGTCCGCCTAGCCCGCTACGCCCCTCCCCGCCACGCTTCACTATGCCAGCCCGCCCGCCCCTCTGCCCCGCCCACACGCCTGTGAGCTACACTGCGATTGAAGTGGTCGAGTGGTGGTTGCCGACAGGAGGACAGACTTTTGGAAGTGCGGGGAGAGAAGAGAAAAAAGCTGCGGTGAATCATAAAGCAAGTGGGAAATGTGCAATGTTGGGTAGCACCCAGAAACGTATGCAGAGTAAGTAGTCGCGAACACGTGACAGCGCGTCCTGAATAAAAGGGTATTTACAGTCGCATAACAATGAGGTAGAGGGAGGGGAGATAATGGACCCCAGTGTAGTATTCCCTCCCCAATCTTGTTTAAATAAGAATTTACTCTTTCATCCTTTAAAACTAGTTTGGTCTTTCGACGCTTATCGGATGTTTACAAAATTCGAAACCGTTGTCATGCGTAATCGCTTGGTGGAAACTCCAGCATTCTCTTACAGCCATACCGGCACATCGTGATGTTGAAATCTTTTTTAGTTTCTGGCGATGTAAAGGGCAGTTCTGCAACTGGCGCAACTTAGTACATTATGAACGAGTTCTTCAAAAACTCGACGTGACTATTTCTGTATCTTTGGAAAAGACCGCAAGCACCGAAAATGTTAAAAGTACATATGCTGGGATGCCATACTTGAAAAATAAACTTATTTTGCAAAAACTAAACAAATATTTAGAAAGTGACTTTAATATATTCCTAAAAACATAATTTTAATTTTCAAACCTATGAATTTTTTCTTCAATTGTACTGCAATTTATTCTGGGACCGGCTGTTGACCCGCTCAAAACTGTTCACCGAGTATCACAATCTATATATCAGTATCAGAGATCTCTCCTTCCACTTCTAGGGCCTACTTTCGTTTCCCGTCCGATCCAACCGGACTTTATGGAGGTCGTAATGCAGACCGTTGGTTCACGGCAGGTTTTGAAATTATCCCGTTTCCCTCTGCCTTACGTCTTCTCCATCGTCGTATTCATTACTCACGAGTAATATATGAATCTTACGGTTATTATAATCAACATCACATCTAAACGTAAAATGTCTCACCAGGGATACTCGATGGCGGCAGAGATTTTGGCATTTTCGTCGTCTCTCTTTACTATTAATATAAATAACTATTTCAACATTGTAATTAACTTAACAAATTCCTTTTTGTTGTATCTGTTAAGTTCGTGTCAAGCCGCTAAGGTATGCAACAAATGTATGTTCTCTGACATGAAGTAAGCGAAAATTCACTCAGCTAAATAGAATATCTTGTGAACGTTTTTAAAATGACATTCAGCGCGTAACCTATTCATGATGGAATAAGGGAGTTTAATGCTACTGAAATGCAGAAGTTTTGACATTTCAAGCGTCAGAAATGTATTTTTGACTCTAGATATCCATCAAAATCAAAAACATTAATATTTCAGAACGGTGTGAAGCAGATTAGTTGTTTGGTTATACACTCTTCAACTGTAACGTGGAAAAAATTTAACAGTTTTGCAGTAAATGTGGGACTATAAAGAATCTGGGACTAAATTCTGAAGAATGTACTCTGCAATATTGCATCTGAGAAAATGATACTACTAATATATTGCGTTCATTGTCGGTGACAGATATGGGCACCTCGAAACATGTCAGATGTAACAGTAGAAGAAAACATTGTTTAATGGTAACTCTTTTTCAAAAGAAGGAACTCCTTTAATAGGAAAAAATCAAAAGTAAAATATTGAAAAAAAATATATCGACAATGAGAAATTTTAATGTGGGAGAATACGTACAACCACACTCGCAATGTGTGATCTGAGAGTGAATATTGTGGAAATCCACGTAATGAAATAAAACATGAACTGTAAATTAATGGTGCATTAACCACGAAGACAATATGTATAATAATAAATGCAGTGACACAACATTTGCTCGTATTTATTTCATTTTTATTGTTCACTGCAAGACATTTCATTTTCACAAGCATTTATTAACGAACGAAAAGGAAAAACAGAAGTTTTTAATACGGGATTTTAATTGAAAACTATAAGTAAATAAATCGCCCATGTTTCCCTTTCAATTAACTTATACTCGTTTTATATGATTCTAATCGATGTAACAATTAACTCATTCTCCTATTTTTATCTTATTCAGATGATTCTGAGAATTTGCTGATGAAGCGATAGATTTATTGAGAGATAAAAACAAAGCGCCAATAAGAGCATTGTGGCGCCCGTTTCTGAAGTCCATTGACTTGGCCACATCTATTTATGCAATCGAAAAGGCTTGAAAATAGATAATGACACGATAATGAAACGAAAATATCCAGAATATATTACGACGTACTAGGAAACAAAAGAAAGTATGCCTTAATTTTCATTTGGTGCTTATTATTGGTTCTTACGATGACAAAAAAATCAATAAAATTGTTTCCATCAAGTCTAGTTTCCTTTATAGTTCTTGAACATATGTTATCTCATTTCATATTTTAATGCCAACATTGCTACTGAATAATTCAGTAGACATAGCAATGGTTTATCATATGGTGGAAAACATCACAATAAGTATGCTCATGATTTTAGGAAGCAAGTTCTTAGACAAAAAATGCTTATCAAACCTTACAACTTTTCGTTCATATCTTCTTTTCCATTAACTTCTAATAATACAAAGAAGAAGCGATTATATTGTTCGTCTCTAAACGTTTTGTTGAATATAGCCTCAGGAATATTGTACAGAAAATTATCTATCAGAAATCAGCAATCGATTTAGGGGTGTTTGCGACTTTCAGCATCATTTTGCTCGAAAAACGTACGCACACGAGCGTGGTAGTGAGACTAGACGATTGCGCTTCAAATGCTAACTGGAAACCAGTCGCGATCTGAAACAAACAGCCTTCATATTAACGTTCTGTTGAGGTTTTTTAATTAAGGAAGAGGAACACGTATTCGTATGTATCCCTCTCTGAATACATGGGTTTAACAATACAGAACGATTATTTACTATAGAAAAGTAAATAGAACTTGTACAATTGAGACATCCAGTGAAAGAGGGAGCTAACCTACAAAATTCAAAACATCAATTTAATGACATACTTAATGAGTTCGTAATCGACTCCGTTCATAAAGCGATGTTTTTAATATTGTGAGTTAGTTCCCTCTTTCACTGGACACCTCAATTAGCTCTCCATCCAGCCTTTTGCATTGTCTCATCCTCCTTGCACACGCGTTTGAAGTGTACGTGGCAGCATAGCAACGGGGGGGGGGAGTGCTCGGATCGCAGGAAGCGCGAGAGGTTTGAATGGAAGCAGGGTCATGGGCTGCAGAGGCGAAGGGCGAGGAGGGGGAAATGGGTCACGGAGATGGAAAAATACACACAAGGACGCAGATGTACGATGATAGACAGATTGGTGCTTGTCAGCGATTCAACTGACGCGTACGAGCTGATGTGTTGTATCCAGGGAGGTGGTGGCGATGTTCCTACCTACAAGAAAGTGAGATACGGCGTGTAACTACTAGTCAGCAGGTGGAGAGGTTACCTCACCCACGTACCTCTCCCAGCAGGCACTGACCCTGCCGTGGCAGTGTAGATAGCGAAAGCAGTGTGTATGTTAAAGGTGTGATGCGAGGACATTGCCGTAGAAGGAGAGATTAAGCACGGTCTACGGACCGATCGTGAGAGTATTGCTCTGTCATTCACCTGGTATTGGGCGGTAAAACCACGGAGAAATACCGATCAGAGCAGCCGGCTGTTTGGATTCTTCTCCAGACACTGCCCGAATTCGATGCTTTTAATTACAACGAATTCCACTACCGTGGTGACTCGTTCCTTAGGCACCGGGAGCGGTAGCTCAGTGCATCAACTGATGCGTCTAGCGGCCGGCTGCTCTGATCGGTAGTTTTCCGTGGTTTCTCCGAACAACACCAGGCGAATGCCGGAGCAGTACCCTACCAAACGGGCCAAGGACCGCGCGCGATCTGTCCTTCATCTTACTTGTCCTATCCTCTCCCCTTACACACACACACACTAACAGGGGACTGCACTACACTACCACATATCCCGGCAGACCGGTCGTAAGCTTAGAGCTTGTCCCGGCTGGGGCGGTGCCCCGCTGGTGAGAGAGTCCTGGTTAGGTCAGCGCCGGATCTCGCCATCCAGCAGGGGAAGATCACCGCCATCTCCCGCGAAAAAAACATGCACTACACTAACGGTACTAATGGCCAAAGCAGTTGACGCGCCCGGAAACACGAAAAAAATCAATCAATCAAAAAATGGTTCCTTAGGACCTCCAGGTAAATTTCTGTAGTATAACAGTTGTTGCCGAAGGACTAGAAGGGTAGGGGGCAGCGCGAGGAAATTTTTGACGCAGGGAACCGAAGGTACTCGGAGCCAGCACGCAGGAATCGCAAAGCCATAAGCGTCAACGCAAGAGCGGCTACTGTCAAGCGCGAGGAGAGTGAGGAGCGGAAGGCGGTGTTGCCATTCGCCTGAACGCGGCCGCCGCCTCATTAGCCAATTAGCGCGTCCGCCGCCTGTTTGCACGCGCCGCCGCCAGGGGCGTAGGGCGCGCCGGGAATCGTTGATGAGCTTGAGTAGTGGTTTCCGTTCGAGGGAAAAAATAGGTCGGGCTGTCGCGTGCTGAAGAAGTGGCACGGCGATTACACGGAATGACTCATGTGAATCATTTAAATATTTCTGCCTATGGAAGGTGATCGAGCCACCAACACTTCGGTTTGTTAACCACAACCAGTTAAGCGGAACAACGAACACTTTCACGAATGATGTTTATCTTTGTTCAATGAACGATGGTTCAACACCGAACACCTCACTGAACTACGTCAAGAAAACACGACACAATAAAAAAATCCTGAAAACGGAACTTTAACTAGTAATGGGCAAATCCGTTAGTGCTTCAGCAACCTACAAACATGAATTGTATATTTTTAGAGAAATACACCACCATAGTGAAATTAAATTCGCAATTGGACCAAGAACATTACGGTTGACCATTGAGAGACAGTGCAGCCATCACGTGGACACCTCATACCTAGAAAAATGATGTTTTGAGGATATTCAGAATAATTTAATATAATTCCAATAAAATCTATGATAAATTGGAAAATAAATGACTAAGGAAACCAATATCATTATCGAATATTCGTTTGTCAAAGGCCTTCTGAATAGTATGCTAATTGACGGATCAGAGTGGTGAAATATTATCTTAAAAAATCCGATTATTAGCTTTATGATCTGAAAAAGTCTAACACAATTTGTTTGTTACATTATAAAGGAGAATGAATATTTTTTCTTCTCTTCACACCAACGACGTTGTCTCTTTTCTGTTGCTGCTTGCTTTGAGCATTTGCTTTCAAACATTATACGATCTGGTTGGTGAATGATTGACAAGATCGGACGATTCTGTTTATAAGATAAAGAGCCTCAGAAGAATATTTTGGTACCTCAGATTTCATTTCTCAAATAAATTTAGAAAAGATGTATTATCTAGAGAGTTTAGATAAGAGCCAATAGATATTTTAAGGTTTAAATAATTGAATTCTTGTAAAATAATATCCTTATAATTTCTTAAAATATAGGTGAAAACAATGTTTAATTGTACACTTACGTCTTAAAGTAGTCATTTCTAAATATCGATTGTTGATAAAGCGGGTTCAAAACCTTTCTGACCGACTACGCAGGTACTACATAGAAATAATTTTGTTTACGAATTGTAGTCCCATAATCATTGCTCTCAGATGTACTGCATTGTTAACTTAAGATCATGGTTTGTCTGGAGTATCTGACTGCATTATAGATATTATAGATATACCTGTGCAGCACGCCAACCCATTTTACTCAATGCTGTCGGCGAAGTATGTTTCACTTGCCTAGACCAAGAAAAATTTACTTTTAAAGTCAACAGTTAGTACACAAATGTCTAGTTTAAGAGATAATATTACAAAATAGTTTTGATACTAGTGGTAAAACCACTTTTACCTTATGGGCCATATACTATTTTTAGAGTCTTACTCACTTTCATTTTATTTTAATTAAAGGACATAAATCACTTAATAATACATTGATGTCAGTAGTAGCTATTGAGGCGAAAGTAGTTTGTCATTTTTTGTTGAAATCACTGTTTGATCTGAACATTTGAGCATCGTCTAACCCTTAGCACTAGTGCTACAACATGAAGTTTTAGCACGCTGTACACGTCCTAAAATTATCCGCGTTTACTAGTAGCTGCCTAAAAAATGATTTTGGTACGCATAAGATTTTGCTTCAGTGTTATGGTTAGGAAATTTAGAAGCTGGTTTCTTAAGCCCAAGAATGAACCAATCATACAGTAGAGATGGAAGCATCAAATGACATCATGGGTGATTAATATTGTTAATGTGATACAGAAGATAGAGCAATGGAATTCAAGGTAAGGGAAATGGAAAATCCTGAGATGCCGCGAATCCGTTTTGTCCTCCACATGCATCAACCGGAATTTGAAGACCGGTGCCCGAAGGTGGAGCCGCTACGAATTCACGCCAATGCAAAATATAACATTCCATTCCGACAAGCTTTTAATATACAATTAATTAATGAAATGTTGGCCCGATATATTAACTAGTTGATTATTTCCAGACACGTCACCTGTTGTAGTTATTACGTAGTGCCGTTAGTGTAGTGAATGTTTTATCGAGGGAGGTGGCGGTGTTCCTCGCCCGCTGGATGAAGACTTACGATATCGGCCTATCGATCTACATGTCGTCCTGCGAGGTTTCCCCTCCAGATTTCTCCCCCAGCGGGCCACCGCCTCAGACGGGACAACCTCTAAGCTCCCGACTCCTGAGTATGCGGTTGTCCTAATTTCCGGTCTTACTTATCTCTTAACATCTGTGGTAGTGCAGTTCTTGTAAGTGTGTGTGAGAAAAAGGAGAAGAGAAGACAAGAAAGATGAAGGAAAGATTGCGTGCTGTCCATTGTTTGTAAGGGAACTCCTCCGGCATTCGCCTGATGTTGAAGATAGAAAACATGGAAATCTATAGGTCAGTTTATCCAGCTGCTAAAATTCTTCTTCAGACTTCGAACCAGCTATACAGCCAATGTCGAAATATCCTAGGAATTCTCTGTCAAAACGATTTCTAGGAACTCTCAGTCAACAGAGACAGTGGCAATGCTGGCACTGAGATAGCTCATCCGGTATGCTAGCTGTAGAATGGGCACGTTGTGCGGCAGGTTAGATCCTTCCTCTGCCCCGCGGAGACCTTCCAATGGCATGGCTGCAGTGCTTCATCAAATATCGTAAATTTTAACCATCCAATCCTTTTATAAAACGTCCCGCGCTCCTGCGTACCCGAGGAACGACGGTCGAAAATATTTATGGCTGTTGAATCTGCGAATCGGAATCTGCGCATTCGCGTCTGCGCTGTCACTGTAATCCACTTTACCGTGTTTTTTTCATTTATTACGCACTGGCCGGCGCTCATCTGAAGCCGGTTCGCGTGGCGCACCCATGCATTTTGCACCGGAGTCGACAGTCAACTGACTGAGCATGTCCGGTTACACTTTAATACGAGGCGTTTTTGCTGTTACTCTCATGCATTTTGACCATTCCTTCCATCTAGATTAACGCTGGATCATACCTCTCACATATTCTATTGAGGTATATACATCTGTAACATCCTTGTCATGTCTCTTGATATCATAATACTATTCAACTAGCTGCCTACAGCAACAAAAATATTGTTTAATAAAACTACTCAAAATGATTTTCCAAAAAGAAGCAATACACACTGCTCAGGAACAACAATAAAATACTCTCTTATAACACGCATTACATTACATACTCCTATAAACTATTTACAAAACATAAGTGTTCAGGAATATAGCAGTAACATCGTATGAATATAACCTTCATCTCTAGAGTACAACAGTTCTTTATACATAAAAACAGTTGTTACAAAACGTTACACGTGAATAGCAAATCTATCTAATGGTAAGCGACCTCTTCTTTGGGGACTATTGTCACAGACATCAGCTGCCTTCTTAGTACTGAGGAGTTTGCGACTTCATTCGGTAGGCGCAATATGAACATTTTGGTAATTTAAGAGTATTAAATTCAAGAATGTTATGGTGAGAATACTACGAAAAACATGAAACATTTGAGATTGACCCAAAATAGCTGGGTCAATTTCTAATTTCATTTACCTGAGCCTATGTTCTTATAAAAATGAAAATTACAACAACAATTATAATTACCAACACTCTGGAACGAACATCAACAGATAAATAATTATTTTTACACAAACACGACATTCACCAGAGGTTTGAAGAAGAGGAAAACAATGGCTTTCAGTTGCATAATAAAAAACGCAGTTGTTTTTCTTGTAAGATTATTGATCTTACACGTTTAATTATGTCTTGGGAAATTAAAATTTAATTAAACACTTCTTCGAGTGTGTAATTTTAGACGGTTCAAATTCATCAGTACCTGATACATAAATGGAAAGAAATTCTGTTAGTGTAATATGTTATGTTTTTAAAAGAAATCGCAAAGTTCATTGCCTAGGAGGAAGATTTGCCTGGGTGCGCCTTGCCAGTAGAACGGTATTGTACCGTTAGTACACCGAAAGCGAGGATGCCATACCAATATTTTCTCAGATTTTGCAATACGAATTTTCACAGACAGGGCAAAGCATTACTACAACACAAAAAACCTATGAGATAGATATAAAATAAAAATGTGGAAAGAATGGACATCACATTTCCAAAACTATGTGCAGGAAAGCTTAGGAGGATGCCTACAGAAGGATCAAATCCAAAATTTTGGAGAATCTCTGAGACTAATATTTGCCGAAGGCAAGTATGACTACTTCCCTACTTTTATTTATTTATTACGTTAAAAAACAGTTAAAAAACTGCATATGACGGGCTATGGGGCTTTTGCACAATACAACTTTATACAACTGCTTCTATACAATTAGAGACTATACTGAGCATCACAAGAAAAGTAACATTAATTTTAACAATGATACATAATGCATTATTACCATTTGGACTGTATAAATAAGTATAAACAACCTGTAACAACTATTGTAACACAGCTTCCGGGTCAATGACCCCCATCTCGATCAGGTTTTTCGTCCAGTTTCCCTGATCCATTGAGCAAATGCTGAGATGGCCCCTTGTTTTGCTTCTGGACATAAATGTAACTTCATTTTCTGTGCACGTCTTCTAGAATTCAGTGGGAAATACAATTATTCAAATTATCGTTTCCATGTCGCGGCAGGAAGTAATAAGAGCCAAAATTTATTGCTTATTTATCTTTGAAAATAGATTTTATTACATGGGAGTTTTTTTGTTGTTTTTTTCTCCCTTTCAAAATTCAAAATTTATTGCTTATTTATCCTTGAAAATAGATTTTATTACATGGGAGTTTTTTTGTTTTTTTTTTCTCCCTTTCAAAATTCAAAATTTATTGCTTATTTATCCCTTAGTGTAGGGATCACAGGAAAAGTGTTAATTTTTGACGTAAAATAAATAAATAAATTTTCCTTCAATGCTATTTTTTTAAAAGGAAGTACATACAAAAGTACAAATCTTTCGAACACGATAAATTAATTATAATACTATTTATTCATTACGAGAGCAATAATTGCACGAGTTTGAACATTATACTCTCATTTAGACATTTTCCGCTGCAATTCTGTGTTTAGTTTCGGATATTTGGTCTCTTCATTTATACCAGTCTCCAGTTGCCCTTTTTGCCTATACACCTATCCGTTTATGCCTCTATTCCGTATATTTGTTTGGGTATGTTGTTCACTCATTGACTGTTTTGTTGCCAGTGCCATTTATGGCCAGCGTGAGGCGCACTCCCTCCCTTTCTGAAGACCGTCGTCTTGGGCGCGTACTGCAACGGCGGAAGGGGGGGGGGCGTGAGCCGGTCAAGAGGTCAGGGGAGCCCGCACGCCACGCCGACTCCTCGACTCCGCCTTCCCAGGTCCGCCTCCGCTCCCGCCCCACCCCGCCCCTCCCCTCCCCGCCCCGCCCTGCCCCGCCCCGGCCCCGTCAGTCCCGCTGCCGCGGCCGCAGAGGGTACTTCCCGCAATTGCAGACACTCCGCCGCTTATTCAATATCGATAATGGGGTCCGCGGCGCCGGCGGGGTCTGGGAGGTCGCGGCGAGAGGGTCAGAGAGCCACGGGGAGGGGAAGGGGAGACGGTAGGGGGCGGGATGGGTGGAGTCGCAGGGGCGGTTCGTGCGCCGGAAGCGAGCGGGTGCTGGGTGGGAGTGGCGATGGAGGTGTCTGGGAAGAGCTTCCGTAGAATTAGTGGAACTGGCGGGTGCAAGGTAGTCGAAGTTCAGTGGCGGTCTAGTCCTCACTGGCCTAAGAAATGTCTGAGAGTTCAAGAAGGGACGAGTAGTTGACGAGAAGGACGTGACCAACACGGGCAGTGACGGCAAACGAAGGGAAGCCGGCATCAATTCTTAATTGGCCAAAGGGGGTGACGAACATGGGGCGAGGGGTTTTGAGAATGACAGGTGCGTTGGGAAACCTAAATGTGCTGAGGGGGGATAACAATGGACAGGGAACAATGGAGAGGTGGAACGAGAGCTAAGCAGGCATAGCACATGCCTGGGGATAAGAGGACGTGGAGAGCAATAAAGGCAATGGGAGCCATAAAGGTGATGGAAGCTATGGACGTTGGAGGAGTGATATGGCATTGGTGAGTGCCGATCGCGACAAGCGGAATTGGAGAAAAGCCGATGATGGAAACAACAGAATGTAAATTGCATTGTGAAATCAATGTAATACATCTAAGGAGTAACAGAGGAATGGAGGCGATAGGGTAAATAGGTTGATGGAGGACAGGGGTGCAATTGGAGTGATGGCAGCGACCGTGGCAATGGGGCGATGGAGTGCAATGGGCGATGTGCTCCCCTCCGACGTGCGGGGTGCTGGAGCGAGGGTTGAGGCGACAGGGGGATCCCAGATCGGGGTGGAGCACGCGGGGGGGGGGAGCAGCCCCTGGCTCCTGGGGGCACCTGCCCCGTGCGGCTGCGGGCGCTCCCCAGGGGCCCTCTCGAGGGATTAGCGCGTGCATATTTAACTGGGCCGCCCTCGGCTCATCTCCCCCCCCGGGAGCCACCGCCGCCGCCGCCTCCGTTGCCACAGTCATATTCGCCTTTGCCTTCGCCTCCGCAATCGCTATTGCCGATGGCTTCGGCCGTCGCCAACACACGTTGTACACTCCACCGTCTCTCCTTTCGACCGCCTGTGTTCGTTGTCAACTCCATCTCCGCCTCTCCGCTGCAACCGTCATAGCAATCGCCTCCGTCACCACTGAAGCCATCATTTTTGCCACCAACTCATCCGCAACCTTCGCCTCGGCCTTGACCGTCGTCAACAGTTATTCACTCCTCTCTGTCCTATCAACTCTGTTTAGCCCTCAGTTTCATTTCCGCCATCTGTTTGACACCACCTCCCTGCCGTCGTTTTGCCCGCGTCCACCCCCGTTTGCGCTGTCCGCTCGCGCCACCTATGGCTCCTCTTTTGCTTTCGGTTCCGCCGCAAACGTGACTTCCTTCGCCTCTACATTCTGCCTCCATCTCCTCCCCTGCTACTCTGCCGTAGCAGCCACCGTCTCCTCCTCTTCCGCGACCAATTTTTCTCCTCCTAAGACACCACCCTACCCAATACCAAACAGTCTCCGTGCCTTGACCGCCGCAGACACTGCCTTCGCTCTCACCACCACCGACACCGCAGTCGCGCCGACAGCCTCTTCTATTACGACCTCTGTTGTTTCTTCTTCGTTGCCTACACCTTTCCGCTTCCAACTGCACCGGCCGTTGCCACCGCCTTCAACACTCTTCTCCTTGCCTTTGTCACCTCCTTTTCTCCGCAGCAGCCACTGCCGACATAATTTCTTTCAATCCCACTGCAATTGTCCCCTGCCCATCCCACTCCGTTCCTGATCCCGTCTCCGTTCCTGTTCCTGGCGTTTTGCCACCTCCTTCATGTTGCTGCCCTTTCTCCTTCGAGCGTTCATTTTTACCACAGCCTATCGCCTGCACTGCATCTATGTCACCTCCTCCGTCCCCACCTATTCTACCGTATCCGCTGTCTCCCTCTTCACCGTCTCTATAATCGCCATCCCGTACTCCATCACCACCTCCATTCCCACCACCATCCCTCAATCTCCGTGTACACGCTTCCGTTCCTGCCTCCCTAGCTCCCACCATCTTTGCCGTTCCAGTTATCTCGTCCTTCGCCATCCAAACATCACTACCTGTCTCCCGCCCAGTCTCCGGACTCTGCGCCCGTCACTGCCACCATCTCCCCTTCAGTCTTCACTTCCCCCTTCACCCGTAACTCTAGAGAACCAGCACCGTCCATGTCTCTGTTGCAGGCTCCGCCTTCACCGCGGCCTAGGCGTCCGTCTCCACCTCTGCCATTACCTTTGCCATGAACTGTAGAGAGCCTGGACAACGCCCCGTCCCAGCCTGCGCCTTCACCTGCGTCACCGCCGCCTGCTCGCCTACCGCGCACCGCCTCCGTCCATAGCCCCGCCCCTCGCCGGCGCGGCCGCGGGCGGCGCGGCGCCTCGTTAGCGGCGGAGGGCGCCTGGGGAGGGCTCGGCGCCGGCCGCCGCCGCCACCGCCGGAGGGTGGGCGTTGAGCGATCGGGCGTGGGCGGGGGCGCAGGCGGGGGCGGGAGCGCGGGCCGGGGCGCCGTCGGGGTGGGGGCGCGGGCGGGGTGCACGGGCGGTCCCGCGGGCGGGATCCGGGCTGAGGTGCGGGTGAGGGCGCGGGCGGGGGCGCGGATGGGGGCGGAGGCGTGGGTGGGGGTGGAGGCGCGGGTGGGGGCAGGGGCGTGGGTGGCGGCGGGGTCTCGGGCGGGGGCGCGGGCGGGGCGCTGGCGGGGATGCGGGCAGGGAGGCGGGCAGGGACGCGGGTGGGGATGCGGGCGGGTACGCGGGCGGGGACGTGGGCGAGTACGCGGGTGGGAACGCGAGTGGGGGCGGGGGAGCGGGCTGGGCGCGGGCGGGGACGCGGGCGGGGACGCGGGTGGGGACTCGGGCGGGGACGCGGGTGGGCGGGGACGCGAGCGGAAGCGCGGGCGAGGGCGGGGCGGGGCGGGGGCGTGGGCGGGGGCAGGGGCCCGGGCGGGGACGCAGGCGGTTGAGCTGAGCGATCGGTCGGGGGAGAGGGCGTTCGATGGCAGGTGCGATGTGAGACGGTGCGAGGCGGAAAGGCGACACGGGGAATCATTACGGGGCGACAAGAATAGAAATGTGTTCCGGGTGACGAGAATGTCACAAAAGCATTACGCTTTCCGTTTAAATGATTTTAAGTGTGTTCTTTCATCTCCGTGATGTGGCCACGGTTCCATACTCTGAGCATTCACACGCGTATCTTTTATGTAGGGTCTTCAAACGTGGCGGGATATCGCGTACGAGAAACTGTCAAACAATGAGAATGAAATGAATCGAATTCCTTATTGAGTTTTATTTAGTAGTGAAATCAAACGCTTGTACTTCCAAGAATCTCAATGATTAGATAATACAATAGCTTGTTATCTGAACTGATGACTGCTATCATTGATTGTTGAGCTAAAGCATTGACATTATTTTTAAATCTGCCGCTTGCTATGAGGCTAACGCTCAACATATTATGGTAAAACATTAAAGAATTTAAATCACCTCGTAAAATTTATTTTGAGTCGTGTGTTGAAACAATGTAAACTGTTGTGTCTAAGCGGTGGATTTCCTAAAATTGAAATCCTGCTACAGAAATTTGGCAATATTCAATCAGAAATGATAATAAAGATAGTAATAAAGACTTTCAAAAATATTGCAATTCAAAATTCATTTGCCTTTATATATTCTTCTTAGAAAGATACATTGTAGAAAGAATAATAAATAATACGAAAAAGATATGGGTTTAGATCAGAAAACTTCTAGCCTGCAGCAGCAAAAATGCTAATGAAAAATAGTTTTCCAAAAAGTAGAAAGCACATTTCTCAAGAACAGTAAATAAAATACTCTCAGATCACGCTACAAAAAATTAAATAATTTAACAAAACAGTATTCAGGAATACTGCAATAACGTGGTATAGTGTAAACAAATATATTGTATAACGGTTCATTGCATACCAATAATAAAAAAAGTTTCTGTTCCATAATGCAACGAATGAATAAGAAATATTTAATAGCAGTCGGACTCTTCTTTGGAGCCTTGCTGACGCATGACATCGGCTGTATAGCAAGCAGTGACTCATTCGGTATTTAAGTTCATTCGTAGCGCGCGTTATGATAATAGGCTAAATCGCGTAGAGCAATCAAATAATTGGAATTTTCAATCAAATTCAAAGCTCTTTCATTGTTTTCTATTTTTTTCTAAGTTGCCGGGCATTAACAAAACCATGCCCACGACTCACAAGGCCGAAGTTTGCATTCTTTTCTTTAAGTATCTGCGCGCATTGAAAGTAAGTAATATAGATAATTAATGACTTGACATGGCATTGCAAATTGCACGCAATATTTATTACTTCAAAAAACAATGTTCTAATAATATTTAGAATATTTCACAACACACTAACATTTGTTCAAACAGAAATGTGAATAGGATACTGAAATGATTCGCTAAATATAAAAAATGTAATTTAATCACATAAAAAATTGTGAAATGTGTGGGGGGGGGTACGAAGGGATTCAATCTGCTGAAAGTACATACAAAAATAAAGCAGCAAAAACGCGAGAGAAAAACTGGAAAAGTCGATTTCGGGTTCTGTAACAAAATATTAATAAAAGTCCGCCAATGAAACAGAATTCACTCTCACTCCAAATTACCGCACCCTGGAGCTGAGGGGAAAGTGAAAGGAACTGCGCTGTCATTCTATCTGCCAGCACAACGGCGCAACATTAAAAAAATATTGAAACTGAGTGAATATGCATTTAAAACGAGTAAGGAGGGTTCCACGGCCCAGGACATGGCAGGTCCTTCCCTCATTGAATACCGCCGACAGAGACCAACTGACCAAGGGCTTTCTCTGCAGCGGTCGGCCGGGATACACCAGTTAACCAGGGCGGAGATTGCTCGCAGCGGACGGGCGGGGTGGGACGGGGGCGGTGCGGGGCAGTGAGGGGCGGGGGCGGGGCGGGGTGGAGCGGGGCGCGGACGGAAGAGACAAGCGTAGTTTGGGCCAACGCGGCCGCACCGTCTCCCTCCGCGATATTGCATTGTGCATGATTACGACCCTCCTACCTCCGCCTACCAGTCGGCCAATTCTGCAGTGGCTCGACTGCGTCATGTTGCTAGCCAAAAATATACTACATTACATTCACTACACATTAATTATCAATTGTATATTTTGTGCAACGTTCCAATGCCCAATTGCGGAGAACATTGTAGGTTGTAGTAGCTGAGTGTGATAAAAATGTGCTAGGAAACTGATTTCGTAACATTGCTTAAAGTGGAACACTTCAATGAGTGAAGAAGAGAAAATTTATTCAACCCCCACAGCGTTGAAATGAACCCATATTTCGAAGAGAAGAAAGTATACTGTTTTACTGGCTTTGTGACTAGTTAAGGAGCACTAAATTATTGCCACGAAAAACTATATTCCAGGATAATACCGACTTTTATCATCACTTTACATATCTGCTCAGTTAGGAAACGACTCAAGTACCGAGATAGTATTGACATCCTTCATATTGGGACTGTTAGAGTCAACATGTTTCGTTGAAGCTGAAATTCATTGAATAAATTTTCCCACTTACCGGGTGTGGGAGCCTTACCGCTACCCGTGCCACGTTAAATAACCAGGCGCGCTTATAGCAACGCATTTAGTTTGGAAATAAAGTTTTCAAATTAGGGCGTCTTTGCAATGTATGCAGCGTTTTCAAACGGCTTTAAATGCAGATTCCATTCGCAGGCGCTAGTGCACACCTGGCTCCATTTCGAGACCCACTTCCTGCGTAGCGCCGCACACCGATCGGAGACAGCTGGGCCCTCTCCACGCTCTGTCGGCGCCACGTAAATACAAACAGTTGCGAGAGCAATTTTGATTTCATCGCTAGCAAATACAGAATAAGCAGTACATGAAACAAATATACTAAATATACAATATTTAAACTAAACTTAATAAAGTAAGTGCAGCAGTAGCGTTGACAGCAATTACGCAATAACAGCATGGCGGTAGACAGTACTAGTGACTGAAAAATTGGAGAATAGATTTTGTGCAGGAACTACAATCATTATCGAACATCAGCGAGGATTATTACACGGGTGCTATAGGGTTTGTGTGGCGGCTGCTGGGATCGGTGTTTCCATAATCAATTCCGTTGGAATGCCGAACGTCACCGTGACAACGAGCCACGGACCACGCGCCGTTCTTCTTTTCCCATCCTGTCCCATGTATTACCTCCTCAGCCGGGCGATGCTCGTCTGGGCCATTGCTCTAGATCAATCGCTGCGAAGCGTTAGAGGTCTGTGGTTGCACTGCAGCTGCAAGTTGCGACATTTCGAGACAATGACTCAGGGTGAGTTTCCAAAATAACAAATCAACTAGATCACTGTTCCAGAAATTTCGCATATAGGAATCTGGCGTTCTTCACATTTCCACTCTTCTTCTTCTTCTTCTTCTTCTTCTTCTTCTTGAAATGAATGCATTTTTGTCTTACCTTTCCGATTGTCCCTCCAACCCACTCACATTATCATTCCTTGACTCTACTCATTGTAATACCACTAACGAAAGCAAAAATGCTATTGCCGCTCGTGTAAATGTGACACAATGACAAATAATAATTCACCTCCCCTATAAACATAAATAATTGTTTCAAGCACTGTCTTACCCACAGTTGACTGCATACTGTTGAATTAGATGAAATGTTTAATGAAGTACTCCATTTTATGCTGAAAACGATAAATGACTATAAACAATTAAAATTGGCACTTCTCATGTCATTAATTGAAACGTAGAACAATGACAAATTGTGTTTTTATTCTTCTAATTCATCCCAATAGCATTTACCAACATTTTCTCTGTAACATTTTTTACTCAATATATTTATAACCTAAAGGAATTAGGTATATTAACAAAATAT